>VUJU01000372.1:0-114554 GCA_009835225.1 Aphis craccivora
AAGCGAGTTGACCAACTTGAACTTGATCGTTGGGAATCACCTTTAACGTTTTGCCCATTGCTCAAAGATCCATCTAGTTATATTCCAGATACAGTCGATTTGAACTCAGATAAAGAAGCTAGGTTAGTGTTGATTTAGAAATGATTTTATTCTTAATCATAATTGATAATTCAATTTTATAAATTTTATTTAATAAAAAGTCTATAATATCAACTTAAATCATTGAAGCAATGTAGAGATTTAACTTTATACTTATAAATTATAAAGGATTATTTAAACATTTTTCAGAGAATATTGGTTAAATTGCTTTGAAGAAAGTATAGAAAATTATGTTAATTATGCAGTTGCAAGTCAACCAACTAGTGATACAGCTGAAGAACGGGCCGCTTTGTTCAAGGAAAAATTTATTTCTCGGGTGCAACTACTTAAAATAAAACCTTTGTAAGATTTTTTTCTTTAAATTTTTTTTAATTTTTTTTAAAATCATTTATTTTTTTTATATATATATATATATATATGCTATTTAGTGCTTATGGTAATTTGACTGTGAGAGGTCTTCTTGATACAATCAATCAATGTCTAAAAGAATTTGATTTTCCTGACCCGTATTTAACTGTAAGATTTTGTTTTTTATTTTTAACATAATTAACAATTATAAAAATAATACACATTTCAGCAAAAACAAACAGAAAATGAATATGCATTAAGATGTCTTCAAGAACGATTAGAAGAATTAGATTCTTTAGATTTAAAAGAAAGACAAAAAGAACTAATCATGGGTGTCTTAGCAGGGAATACTTTTGATTGGGGAGCTAAGGAAACTGTAGCTCTAATGAAAACCGGTGAATTTGATTTTAAACAAGCAAGGAACCGAATTCCTGGTAAGAATTCATATAACAAAAAAATAAATAAAGAAAGTTAGGGTTATGTTTATTTTGTTTTTGTACTATTTACAGCCAGACCTTGGTTAATTGACAGTCTTGATAATTGGGTTCAAAAGATTTGCAACGAACCATATAAAAAAATTGCAATTTTTATCGATAACAGTGGTATTGATGTAGTTTTGGGGATACTACCATTAGCTAGAGAAATGCTACGTCAAGGCTCAAGATTAATACTTTGTGCCAACTCTGCTCCTGCTCTTAATGATGTTACTCATTCAGAACTCATTGTATTGTTACGTCAAGCTGCCGCTATCTGTCCTATTATTTCTAAAGGATTAGATGAAGGCAAGTTGAAATCAATGGAGACAGCTCAAGGAGGACCATGTTTAGATCTTAGGTAAGAAATAAATTGTAAATACTGATTATATAATCATATGGCATATTATTATGTTATACAATACAATGGCATACTATACAATTATCTAAGTAAAGAAATTAAATCTTAAGATTTTATTACTAATATAAATTGTAGTATAAGAGGTTTAATATCATTTATTTAGTCAAGTAATTGTATTAGTAACTGAATTATGATCTATTAATTGTGTACGAATAAAATCATATGAATTGATTGTTCTATTTTTCAGTCGATTGGAACGGGAATTGGCAAATGAATTAACTACTGTGGATTTAATTATATTAGAAGGAATGGGTCGAGCTGTACATACCAACATAGATGCAGAATTTGTGTGTGATAGTTTCAAACTGGCCATAATTAAAAACCGTTGGTTAGCTAAACGTTTAGGCGGTGACATGTTTTCAGTAGTGTGCAAATATGAGAGTGTTGACGTTACAAAATAATTTTTAACGAATTAAAAAAAAAAAAAAAATTATATTAATTACTAAGATTACTATATTATTATGATAATCACATGGTATAAGTTACACATATTGTGGTATTTGGTTAAAATTTATTATTATTATAATTTAATATTTTGACAAATGAAATTCAGATAATTTTGTACAGTTGTTATGTATTGTAAAGTAAATATTAATTTTATATATTAATTGACATTGCATTCAACTCTATGGGAACGGGTCTATGTGACAAAAGTGCTGATGTTGCTGCTTTCAGTCCCATAGCAACACATTCTTCTTGTGGTTTTCCCTGTAAGACTCCAGATATGTATCCAGCGCACAAACTGAAATACAAAAAAATAAAAATATAATTTAAAATAAGATCTTATGTGTCATATTATTGTTATGCATTTGTTTTATAAATCAATTAGTATGTAACTTGAATGTATTTTATAACTGTGTTTTTTTTTAAAAATGTTTTTATTATTGTTTCAATTATTTAAATAAGTTACCAATTTGCCAGGTATTATTTTATTGAGAATACAAATAAATGTATGTTGCTTAATCAAAGTCTTAAACATGTTGATTATAATTTACTTGATTTTTATTTGAATGCAACCTAACTCCCTAGCCTCGTTTATCATACAATTATTTAAATATAAAAAAAAAGCGCCGTCAGAATCTTATCCATTCTTAAATATCAATTTAAAATGCTAAATGGTAATCTATTATAGTATAATATTTACATGTTATTGTTAAGAAGCCCAAAATCTATTGACTAAAACTTCAAGGCCTTTGGTCAAAGAATTATTAAAAAATAATTGCAACAATGTTCTCAAGCCAGTTATATTACAAATTAATGACTAATAGAAACTCACATTATAAAACAATAATACTTTTAACTTATAAGTAAATGATACTATTGATACTCAATAATAAATGGTTAGGCGTCTACTCATATTTTCATGTATGCAAATAAGATAGCTGTATGGTATGCAGATGTCAAATTACAGAGTCTAAAAATAGTGTGTTTTCAATCAATTATTATTCAACTCCATAACTCCATAAATTAAATATTTTAATAACCTACATATGACAATATATCTAATAACTAAAATTAATTTATGGTTTGACAGTTAATAGATTAAAAATGTAATTTCAAATTTGTAAAATAATCAAATGTTTGTTGCAAATCCAAAAATCCTTGCTTAACATGATAAATTACCTATTACTCGTTATTAACAAACAATTTATACTTTTTTTTATGTAGATTCATATAAATGTAAAATATCTACTCATAGCAAACAACCAATAACTACTAAATAAAATAATAAACTATAGTTACAGTACCTACCCTATTAACTTTACATAGGTGTTTGTTCGAAATTACATTTATATACATATCAAAAATTGTGGCTAGGTTAATAAAAATCACGAGTTAATTAAATCATATTAACGTTAAGAACTTAAAGTTAAAAATTTAATGAACAACGTATTCAATTTGAAGAGTTTTAAATTAATAAAGAGAAAAATATTGCCTAAACTTAGTTAAAGAGAGTATAGGTAGTTCATTTTTTGCTTTATTTCCATTTGGGTCACAGATATTAATATTAACTTTACCTAGTGATTGCTGTACAAGTATACATTTTTTAAAAAAAAACAATAACTAAATATTTCATTAAAAATTCTACATTTTACAACTAGCATTTGCAGTGGTCTAGGCAATATTATACAGATGAGATGGTAGCATATTAATGTAAATTAAATTATTTAACGTTAATTTGCTTATTTTTATTCGAAATAATTGTTAAAAGCACGATTAAACAATTACCAAGGCTAAAGGTAATCTTGATTATAATCAAAATATCTAGGTATTAATATTTTTAAATAAACAAAAAAATATCAAAAAAATCTAAGTTATTACAACGGATTGACATACTTTAACTACAGACAGGTAGGTATATTTTAGTAAAATAGTTAAGATTATTAGAAAATTAATTTTTTAATTACCTACCTAACTAATCGTAGATGCATAGGCAATAGGCATCTATACTAACTAGGTATACAGATAATTATTAAGTAGGTACCTACCTACTTATCTATTATAAATGCGTATATATTATTAATAATAAAATATGATCAGTAGTACTGCCCACGGGCTATATGGCTGTATATGAATACACGGTCCAAGATTATCGAGGAACCGAGTGTATTATTATTAGGGTACCTATATACATTTATTTGTCAGATTGCCAAACAATTGAATTTTGCTTTAAATAAATAACAATAATGGGTAATGAAAAAAAAAAAAAAAAAAAAATGATAAACGCCAACACTCTGAACTGCGAGGCGGGACTATCAGCTAGCCGGTGAGCACGACCGTGTATTATATTATGAAGGTATAGGAGGTACCTACCTATCTACCGTTTCCGCGTGGAAATTGTTGAAAACCCTATTGGAAATCCTATCCCCGCGGGCAGTTCTCGTTGTTCGCCCACAATGAATAAATATATATTGATATTGTCACACAGAGAACAAACAATAAAATATAGTTTATAAATAAAAAATAGCCACGTATAATATTATTATATTGTATGCTGGTCATTGTATTTGGGAGGTACCGAAATGTCTACATATACCTATACCTACTTTGCCTGTAAATAGGTACCTATCTACAAATACATTTTGTAAAAGTTTTCATAAAATGGTAATAATTTCCAATTGGGGTGGGTACGCAGTACAACGGTATATACGTATATATAGTTGCTCTGCAGGCCTGTGTGCAGGATTTCTTCGTGGTCAGGGTTATGAAAAAAAAAATAACAAAAATAGTATTATAAAAAAATCACAGTAATATAGTTTAGTAGAATGTAGTATTCCGATCGTACATTAAACTTCGGAGGTGAAAAGACGACGAGGGGGTTGAACCCCTTAAACCTGACGCACGATCCTGGTAAATAGGTAGGTAGTAGTGGTACTACCTATCCTGACGGCCTATAATAACGATGTCTAACAAATTTAAGGAATATTCTAACAAAATTAGATTTATCCACGATATATGGTACGATGCAATAATAATATAATGCTATACATTTTTTTCCACATATACAACGAATCTATTGTGTTCGCGTCGTTCTAACCGATTATTATATTTTCGTTTCGCAATCGTATAGGAAAATGCCACATCATCGTGTAATAGGTTTTTTTTTTTTTTAAAAAAAAAAAGAAAAATCTATCAGGGAACTCTGAAAACTGTATTAATAATAACAATAACAATAAAAGGTTAGACAATGATAAAAGGTCGGTAGTCGGGTATATATATATCGATTTTATCGATGTTAACCAAATATCCCCCCTCAACCACGAATTGCCATAAAATTGTCATAACTTCATGCATAAGCAATTAAACATACAATTACCTATATGTGTATACTTATAAACCGTTAACTGAAAGTTTTTTTAAAACATATATTTTATTATATAGTGTTATAACCATCGACAATAAATCTATTTAATGAGTAGGCATATAATATAGTGATTAGTTTATCAATAATTATTTTACTTTCGATGTTATTTTGTGCATAAATATTGTCGATATTATTTATTGAAATACGCTCATTTGGTCGGGAGTTCGATTCACCTTCCCTCTTTCTAAATTTATATTATCGAGGGGGAGGGGAAACGATAATTTTGCCCTTCATATAACTCCATAAAACAGAGCAGTATGCGGCGATAAACAAAAAATGAATGGTTCATAAGTGTAGATAATGCTGAAAGTACCTATACCTATCTCCTGTATCAGGAGTGGCCAAACTTTTTTTGGTCACGATCTACTAAAAATCTACTTCACCTTTGAGGATCGACTTCCATAGAAAATCTTTTTTATTATTGAATATTTATAATTATTAAGAAACATTTATGGCGCATGGCCCTAAAAATAAATTCTTACATGATCGACTTTGAAATTGTCCGCGATAGTTTGGCCACCCCTGTCCTATACATTCCAATGCATTTTTGTTTTATCCAATGACAGTTTTTTCAATTTGCATTCCTGTTTTCTTTTTAAATTTTATTCTGCACCTTCTAGTATAATGCATTAATACAGACTATATAATATGGTAATCAAATAATTTACCTAAAAAATATTAATAATTTATAGTTTGAACTTTTTATTTGATTTTAAGGAACTTCTTATAAAATACAATATTACTTGCATAAAGTATGTCTATTAGATATTGCCTATTCTAAAACAATCATACTTACAAGAATAAAATTAATATTATTAAATCTACTTCTACAATAAGATCATTGACTAACTTGGGTGATATATCGATTCTATAAGCTCCTCGCCTTAAAAACCCGTACTCGATAGCTATATTATACCTTTTCTCATAATATATAAATAAGTAGGTACCTACGTTAATCTCAAAAATAAACTTTTCTTATTCAAACCAATTTGGACTTATAGTAGGTATCCACTAGGTATAGAGGAATCGCTAAATTCATGATTGGGTATTAATAAAATAAAAATATTTCAACTAAATTATTTTCTTCAATAATTAAAGCCCAAAATCATGTCTTAATTGATAATCTCTATAAATATATCTTTATATCAACAATGCAAAACGTTGTCAAAGCATTCTATAAACGCCTACACTCTAATACCCATAACTATTGCAAGCTCCTGATCTCAGAACTGTCTGTTCCCGATATTCCTGGTGACCCCAGAAGGTGCCTTAAACTAACCCGATGTCGTGACCTATTGATTGACTAACTGTCAAGAGACATGGTATCTTAAAATATAGTTAATTTAGTTTAATTATTAATTTTATCGTATCTTATTTTATATAAATCTTAAATCTATTTGTACTCATTGTAAAAAACTTCATTTTCAGATTGTACAATCATTGAATTAAAAACAGAATAAAAATATTATTACCTAAATCATTTTATAGAATACCCCAATGGCTCATTTATGAAAAAAACACATAACACGCTCATTTGTAAAACCAACAAACATTATATAATTCAAAAAATAAATTGTAAAAAAATCACAATTGTTTTAAACAAATTGTATTTTGTTGAGTATTTGTTCATAAATAGTATAATGTGATATAGTTGGGTAATAGGAGCGGTTATTTTTAAACTTGAAACCAATAAATACTTCAAACTCTAAAAACGAATCGGATTGCAATTCGCTGTTTACCCGAAAAATATATTTTCGTTTTTCCGCGACGTTGTTTTAAATTGTACCGCACTGCTGTTACCTATCCCAAAACTAGTTATTTTTTTATATAGTTATAATTGTATTAAATTATTACTATACAGTAATAGCCATTCTTCAGGCCAACCCATTTAGTTGGTTTTACATTATTGTTATATACATGTATTGACATTTTTAATAGTTCTGTTTTTAATGATTATTAATGTCTACTGCCCAGTGTAGGTACCTACATTAGTACGTGAATGATTTGATATGTGTTATACACACGATAGTACCTAATACACGAAAAAAAGGTTCTCATAAACTTTTCGTGTTTTAATTACGACGGAATCGGAAATTTGTCAGTTAAACTATATTTGTATTTAAGGTGTACCTATTTATCTAATGTTTGGATTTATATTATATTGAACTATACTATAGTGTTGCTTTACTATACGATACTCAATCATATTTTAGAGTCACTTGTCCCACGAGTAAGGTGTTAGCTTTTCTCGTTGAAAATTAAATACCGAAATTGGACAGTAACTAGATTTCAGCGCATTTTTTCATACGTTTAAATTATTAATATTACTGTGAATTGTACCTATTACACGTTCAATAAGTTTCTATCATACATTTTTCCGACTTTGATACTCACCTGCATTACACCTTGTCGTGTTGTGTTCTGTACTTATATAATATTATTATTCAACACGCAGGTATAACAAAATGTTGATAACACGTTTTCAGCTACAAATAATAATAATAATATATTCCACTCTACACGACACGGTATGGAGGAAACCCGGCTTAAGATTATATTTCAGACCACTGCGTCGGCATAAAATATATTTGGCTCGCTATAGTTATCCCGAAATCGATTCCCAACGATGAAAAAATTGTTCTATGGCCGTACGAAATCAAAATAAAAATACGTGCGTGGCATCGTTTTGAACTCGACGTTCGCGGGTACCGATCACGTATTGTTTGCTACCCAGCATTTTATTTTATTTTTTTTTTTTGTAGTACGTTAGGTGTACATAAAATATATCTATTAACGACGCTCGAGGCCAAATTGACGTATCGTTAGGAATTGTTTTGAATAATTTTCAGATTCTGTAGATACTTTATGCGGTAGTGAATGGCGATGGACTGCAGATGACGACCACCTGCTAATCAACATTTATACTTTATAATGATTAATATTAGGTATTATTATTTTTGACTTTTTGAGGGATCGACAATTGTTTTATCGGACTATTATTTTAGTTACTCGTACAATACTATTGTGTATACCTATTACCTATATATAGGTAATATATTACTATATACCTATATTACTCATTACTCATAATAATAATGTTACAAGAATTGAACAATTAATTTGTTAAACACGAAATTGCTATAAAACATTAAAATTAAAATTAAATACTCGTATACTATGTAAATATTTGTTTTATAATTGTAAGTGTATCTATAAGTAATCTACATCTCTCGGGTATGAGTGCATTTGAGACCCATCAACAGTGGCTTATTAGTTATTATATAGTTGTGATGACACTGATTTCATACTAGTTAGAGTACCTATTACTATAGGTTCTGATAATAAAACTAAAAGTTTTAATGCCGGATTTATCGTGAAGTCCATGTTATATACTGATTAGTGAATACTAAATTAATTAATTAATAATATTTTGAAAATAAATTGACTCGGAAATTATTTATTATTATATATATAGGTACCTAATATTGAGAACTTAATTATTTTTTTAAGTCCTTTTTTATTAATTAATATTTTTTTAAGACGTTATTAGTTTAAACGCTAAACCTAAATAAATATTATAGTATATCAAGCTCCTTTTAGAGTAATTGTTAACATAAAATGATTCATCATTTTTGTTGAATCTAAAGCAATAAATAATAATACTAATTATCTAGTCATTTTTTTTCTTACTCTACGTTTTTTTTTATTATTTAATAAATTATAATATTTATATTATAAACATGGTTTTAAGAACTTACATGATTTTTTAGATTTTGAAATTTTAAAGTATAGGTAGTAGATACCAACTGATTTATAATTTAATTACATTAATTATTATAATTTAAATTTATAACGGAGATAATTTTTTTTATTTAAGCTAACAATTATTTATAGTTTAAGAGCAATAACATTGTTGATAAGTAAAAAAAAAAACAACTATATAATTTGACAAGATAATAATAATTTATGGATGAAAATGTAATATAAAAAAATATTTTCATTCAATAAATTACATACTATTACTGAAGATAATTATTACTATAATATAGTTTATAATCAATAGTATTAGGCTATAATATATTGTGCTATATACTTGTATCTGTAATGTTAAGAACCTATAACTCGTTGTTAAAATAATAATTTATAAATGGAAAAACAGTATACTATTGTAATTTCAATACAAGTCAACATAATCAAATATCTTGAATATATAATATAAACGAACGGATATTATAAAAAATCAAAATAAAAGTAGCTATGAATTAATTTATAACAAACAGTAATTTTTAAATATAACACGTCCACACGTTAAAATTTTTATAATAATTTTAATTTACGCCAAAAGTCGTTTATTAACGTAATATGATATTTTGTACACATATTTTAATTGTATAAACTATAATAAATTATATTCAGCATACAACGGGTACAAGCTATATGTTATACGTAATGGTCTAAAAATAATTAATTTCCCGGTTTAGAGTTATGTTACTTTTTAAACAATTGCCAGAGGATTAAGGAATAGCTTGGCGTTTTTGTAAAAAAAAAAAAAATAAACAAAACAAAACAGAAATGAATGTGCTGCAGTGCAATGTGTTTCAGTCGGTATTTGCCTCTGAACTATACCGAAGAACAGATGACTTTTCCAAAATCTTTAATATTATACAATACACATTTTATGTAAAAAGAGCAACAATATGGCGGCTATTATACTAAACAAAACTAAAACCTATATAATTCGGGAGTATCGTCGCAAACGAACGAAAAACAACAAAATATGCGTAGACATCGCCATAAATCTAACGGATGCGATGTACGAAATTGTAAACGAAACATTTAGTTCGAAGTTTAGTGAGGCGTCGCTTCACTTGCCAAAATCTATGGCGCCAAATACGCTGCACACGGCCCACCCTATTCCCAAGTGTGTTGACTGACAGTGTAATTTTAAAGGGTGAACTATTGTCTACAGCAACTTACAGATCTAATGTAATACGCGGGGTAATAACCTTACTGCACATGTGTAATACAACAATGAATATTATCGTAGATACAATAATAATATTATATAGATGATCGTAATTATCAGAACGCAGAGAAAATAGCAAACGAGATTTTAAATTATATCCCGTCCCGTAGACCGTGATAATCGAAGTTCATTTCATTATAGTTTTCCGAGTTCAAGTCATATGTGTATTGTGTATATGTATGTCCCCCACGTAATATAGATTATAGATACTCGGTGAAATGAGAAAAAAATAATTTTTGATAAAGTCAACATCTATATAACACAATATATAGCTTTATACGAATGAATAAATGTCACCAGCACCGGAATACTGGATTTTCTAAGCATAAGTATACTATTAAATCAGAAAATACTTATTATTAAAAACAATAAGCGAATTACAATTTATATTAGAATGTATAATATAAAAAATAATAAAAAACGTTGTTGTGAACGCTCCGATGCGTAGTTGTTTGGTTGATACCTTAACAGTAAATTGACAGATATTTTTGTAAACCTTTACTGAATGGGCTTACTTTAAGTAGGTAGGTAGATAACAAACAAAAAACATTCGAAGACAAAAGTTCAACATTCTCGTAGTTGGATCAAGAGAACAGCGAGAAAAAAATGCTTGCAATGTTTGTCCGAGTTAAAATCGTGTATTTATATTTTATAACCAAACAATGGTTTTGAAGAATGAGATGTATTCCGGAAGGCCAAAATCTATAGGTATAAAAGACTAATTCTTGAATTTTCCAAAAATTTTAATCCAGCAGAAAATTAAGTCTTTTCAATTTATTAAATTTAGTTTGTTTTTTAAGTTATACACAACGCATAATAATAATTTTATAACATCGACATATTATACAGCTCTCGGTCAGCACGAACGTTCGTCTTGTATATAATTTGCAGAGACCCACCCCCCAAACATTTCAAATTTCTCATCGGAATAAAATTGATTCAACAGTGATTTTAAACGAAATAAAAAATTTAACAATATTTTACTTGTCGGAGTTATAGTAATACAACTTTACCGTGTGGTTCTAGTACGGCGTGACGCGTATAACGTCTATTTGATAGTTGATCGATCGTCTCGGAACGCTTTCCCGGCGACGTTTTCGATTCGGCAATATGACGTAATACAGTAACGATGTCTATATAGTTTCAAACAAGTAATATAACACATCAATAGTCAACAATATTGTATTCGCCATATTATTATTATACACTGCAGCATGGGCTGCATGTGCAAATAAAATCATATTATTGTTTCTGTCGAAACCATAAAATAATGATTGATAGGTAACATTAAACATGTACTATATTATTATTATTATGATCGTAAAGTGCGAGTACCTATGTAATAATTCACTTAACGTCTATTATATACTATACGATATTATTAGCCGTAATACGTGATGATTATTTAATATACGTTGATTCGCGATATAAGTTTATATGGTAATAATATTAATGATGGACACTATAACCTATATAGAGATAGGGAGAGAGAATAATATTCCACGTGTACGTTTTCACCATCATTTTAACTTCAAGTTATACATTCATTCAATTTTATTTTCAGAACTGTAAGTACCTACGTTTTAAGACCATATTTTCTCATAGGTACTTACATTTTTTCGTGTCGTTTGGGAATAGTGTTCTACGACGATACAGGTTTTTTAGACCGTCTAATTTTAATAAATACAAGAACCTCAACACACACTTTTTACTACAAATTGGTGAATAAGTTAAACGTGAATATATAATATTACTTACTCTAACAATTATTTTAAATACATTTTACAAATCATAAAATCCTAATAGATCATCACGGTTTTCGTATTTTCTAAATTTATCATCATGAATTATTATACTTACTTAAATATAATATAAATAATTATAACTCAGAAATTACACACAAAACTAGACTACTCGTTTTGCATAGTATATTGGAAATTGTAATAATCGAAGCTGTCTAGTTGTCAACCATCTAATTTTTATCAGAAAATATCAAAATATTATATTCGAAATAATAAATTTAAAAATGAAGCTGTCTTGTATGCATTAATGTTTTTATAATTTGACATAAGATAATATAATTATTTACTTAACAATTAAGTGTAAAAAAGCGGTTTTGGTTTAAAAAAAAGAATGTTTGTATCATGATAGAACATTAATTTGAATTTTTCACTATCATAAGAAATCTAACCATTTAAAGATGTGATATTAATTTAAAAACTCCAGTAGATCAGAGTTTAAATTAACACGTAATTTTTGAAAGAATGCGATAAATAAATATGCTTAGTTAATCACCCGGTAAATACATATTATTTATACATAGGTAGGTACTCATACATTTTAATA
Organism: Aphis craccivora; assembly: GCA_009835225.1. Classification (NCBI taxonomy): domain Eukaryota; kingdom Metazoa; phylum Arthropoda; class Insecta; order Hemiptera; family Aphididae; genus Aphis; species Aphis craccivora. The sequence goes on from VUJU01000372.1 coordinate 12,579, forward strand.
ATCATGAAGTTACTTGTCTATTTATTGTTTTTCTAAAGGAGACCAGCGTTCAAATATATTGCGTTATTGTCTCCAGCATCGCTGTATATAGCTATATTACAAATCGTGTATAATAATATATAACACGTCATAATTTATGATCTTCCGAGTCCCTGCAGCACTTCCACAGTCCCGCGAGTCCAACCACAGATTATAAACAATTATTTAATATTTAATTATACATAAGAAAAAAAAAACATTTACCAACAAAAAACGTATACCTTGAACATTGTTATTGAAAACGTTTGTTGTCGATACTCTATTTCTTCTTCCTAATTTTCTTTTACAAATTGTTGCAGATGCTGTACGCTGCACGGGATCTCATATTATTGTCCCGTGCACCTAGTTATTATAATAATATACGTTCAAATATTTTTCCATCTCCGACGTCTCGTCACATTTGTGACAATAGAAATAGAGAAAAATAAATTATACAGTTTTTAAAATTAAAAAAGAAAAAAAAACGGTCGCTGATGATTTCTCTGGCACGTCATAAATCAAACGTCTGCCGGTTACAACTTTCCGCACGCAACTAATCGATAAACGTTGGTATACAGTAATCCCGAGCACTAAAATGTTCATCACGATAATGGATTTTATATGCACAGCGGTTCTAAAAGTTTCAGTTTAATCTTTCAGAATTTATCGCGCAAAGATATTATTTAAAACCAATGAATAACAGCCGTTACACAGAAAACATAAAAATTCGTCTGCAGAACGCCTCCAGTACACGCATATATGGCATATACTATATACCTACCGTATACAAATATATAATTATTTACATTAGACATAGACGGAGTAGGGTTTTTGAATAATATGTTTTGAACACATTCCTGAAAAGCGGCGTTTTTCAGTATAGCGACTAGCGTGCACCCATACATATATACATATATTATATACAATATATGCATACACGAAAATCTATTATACCTACACGAAACGCGTACATTATGGTAGTCTATTTAATGTTATACTACCTGTATAATAGCTATATAATATTATATTAGAATTTGATATATCAAGCACTAAGTACGAAAGTATATAGCATTGAAGTGACCGTGCATGTCGTACATCGGGCGTGACTTGATTTCCCACATTGAGCGGGGTTGTCGGGCTTTCGAGTTTTCTAAATTATTGTCCTATTTAAACGGTCCAACATTCATCAAAACTCAAAACAAATCAATTTTATTGTAAATTGAAAATGAAACAAGTGTGTTTTATTTTATTTCTACGATAACACAGCATAAATAACGATAATTATATTATATTATAGTATTAATTATATTATTTATACAGTCCATTAGGGTTGTACGATTGACACCAATTATTGAGGAAGAGTTTCTTTCCCGGATGAGCGTGTTAAATGTCGAATTGATCAAAAATCCAAGTGTTAATTCTTTCAATTACATTTTTATATCGATAAAATAGTTATTAAGTTTGTGTGTGGTAATTATTATAGCAACGTATTTTATTAGTCTTATATTTTTGGGCTATATACGAGTATATTATGATATCTAAAATATATATATATATATATTTTTTTTTTATTACAATAATAATAGATATTCTGTAGTTCTTGGACCCTCCTTGTTGCGTCATTGCCATCATTACTCAATAATCATCAATCATAATTATACTATATAAATGATGTAGGTATATTATGTATAATATGTCTTATGAAAAGTGTTATTCAAATGTTATTTTTCCATTAAATATTAATACTGTACTAAAGTGAAATTAATTTGTGTTTTATAATTTTTATCCAATAGTTATCGGTAATTAATTTTTTAGAAAGTAAAGACCTTTTTTGGACAGCGAAATTATGGTATGCAGGTATATGCTAATAATAATGAAAACGATGGCCGCGATGATAAATCATTTTGGTGACATTAAATTACATAATATGATTATACGGCGTTAATAATAAAATTGTCGATTTTGTGGAAAACCGTTCATAATATGCTCGCGTAATATACCTACTCCGTTCGATCGATGAACCTCCATGAGCTACGTAGGTATCTACCCTTAGCCAATTAAAATACGTCGTCGTAACGAAATATATATTTTTCCGGCTTATTAGCGTCGAAAATCTACATACACGCCGCGTGTGTAAAATTTTGTACAACAATCAAATATTTTGTTTTATTAAGCACAATAATAAGAATATTATAAAGATAGAAGAAATAGTGTAAAATATATATTCTTTATTGTAAAAGGAGAAGAATCGGTTGGTACCAATCAGTATTTTGTGTATTTTCTTAAATTACCGTATAATCGTATATACGTTATGATTTTTAATCTACATTATATGGTTTTTAGTGTTTTTACTTCGACAGAGATCCGATAATGATATAATATTGCGAAAACGAGACCGATTTGATATATTAATTAAACCGTTTTCACACCCTATTACCCCATCAACCTTCACAACAACAATAGATACACAGCATTGCTATTTAATATACCTACGTACAGGCCCGCGTTTGCGCGTCTCATCGCGTTCAGAAGGACGCAAAAAACTAAAATAATAATAATAAGTCCTATTATTACGTCGGTTATTTATAAATCATTGTCGTTATTATTACACACGCGCGTATATGATACATACTCACAAGGGTTAACCTTAACATTATATTATAATAACGTCATACTACTGCATAGAATGAGATCTAATATGATCATTCCGCTAATTGGGGGTTTGAAACATATCCAGAGAAACACAAGGCGATAACGCGAGCGTCTCTCTTCCGCGGGTAAATTTCAAAACCGCTGTACCAAGCGCACGCACGCGAAATATCTATGTACATCATTTTGTTATAATGTGAGCGGAATAATATTTTAGTCCTGAAAACGCATACATTTCAGTGATACGGCGGCGATATAATTTAAGTTAATTGGCTATCGCTCATACCTGCACACAAAACACGCATATATGGGTATAATACATACGCATCGTAATAATATTATACAACATCCATCTCAGAGTATATTATATATTGCCCAGAATAATTTATTTATCATTTCTATATGTACGTATATATTTTCAGTTAACGTTAGAAAATATTTATAGACAAATGTGTATTACTTATGCACCGCCAAATCTTTTATGCAGTAACACTCGCCGTTTCGAAAAGAATTCGCCTCTTTTGAAAAATGTATATCAATAAATTTCGTGCAGAATCGTTTAATTGTATCATCCTTAATCCTTATTTCATTATTATGGATCGGATTTTAAAGCATAGTAAGCAACAAAAAAAGAAAAAAAAAATTATAACCAAAAGTTAAAATGAACTGGTTATAAAAATGAATAAAAAACTTTGTAAAATTAATTTAAATAAAAAATAATAATTATTTACCATGTATTTCCTTAGGTTTTCAGTAGTGAAATTGACTCTATTCTCCGACAGAATATTTAAATACATATAGAAAACGAACTCTGTACATCCACTGAAGTGATCGGTGCATTCTAAATACCAGAAGTTTCAAATTACAACACTAAATCTTAAATTTTGAAACTATCGATATCAATGTTATAGGCATGATGGCCTTAGAGGTACTGATCTACTGGATGCTACAATATGTAAATCGATAATCTATACTTTTAATATATTTAAAAGACAAGCTGATAACGAAAATGATAATAATCTAATATCCGCATTCTGGGTTTTTACATTAATTATTAATTATTTTTATTTTATTACAACAGCATAAAAATCATATAAAAAATCCACAACTGGAATAATTTAGAAAAAAAAAGCATTTACATAAAAAAAAAATAAAAAAAAAAAAAAAAATTGGTTAATTTGGAATCAGAATGACGCGGAACGAATTTATATGTTTAAAAATTTAATTTCTATCTCGTATATAAAAAAGAAGCATATGCTTTAAAATCCGAGTCCTATAATAGTAATTATTATTGTTAATATTTTTTTCAAAAAATTCATTAACAAAAAATTATGTCAACATGTCGAATATTGAACTATTATGGTTTTTAATAATTATTATAACACCTATACATAATATATAAGCATTTTCAAGTTAACACAATATCACGCCCTGAAATTTCGATCGGTGATTCTGCACCTGCGGATAGCTGCAGAACGTGCCTGTACATAAAATATTGTAAACTGTAACCGTACAAACTTTTCGAAATCGCTCAGGCGGCAGCACAGAGACGTATTATATAATGTGAGGTTATTATTTATATATATAGACCAGGGGTACTCAAACTTTTTTTTTTTTTTGATAAACGTGTACCGGAAAACATTATTCCTTCTGAGATTTACGTGAGTTTATTTTCTATAGACTGCAGAAAACGGGTCAATTCTAAGCGGAACACTGTCCATTAAACACATTAAGGAAGAGTAATAATACTATAATGTAAACGGGTAATATATGGGTAGGTAGGTACCTACCTGATATCGACGTGTCAGTATAATAATAGAAACATCACCGTTGAGTGCAATAATACTGCGGTTTTATCAATAAATGCATTGAGAAACCACCGGGAACCGACAATGATGAAACCATCAGCGGACAACCGTTGTTTGACCACCCCTGGACGATGACTGTTCGTATAGTCGGCAACATAATTTTACGAGTCAAATAAAATCATTTTGCGAGACTCGGTAGGATTTTTTTTTTTAATAAACAATCCGCATAATACGATATATCCCGCAAACGGTTTTATATTATCACATCTGAAAATCTGAAAGCCACGCGTTTATATATAATATGCATATATACCTACATAGATATACCTATATAGGGATGCTCGCAGTAAATCTCGTCTTTATAATACATTCAAATCACATTACCGTGTTTACGAGATTTAACTCGTTTTAGTGTGCGCGCTGGCAGCGAAGAACGTAATTTCGATTTTCATTTTTCATTTTTTTTTCTCTTTACTTTGCATAATGTCGAAATATAATATAATATTACGCGTAGCACACACACACACACACACCAGCATAGAACATATTATTATATATAGAGAGAGAATTAGTATGGACTATAATATTCCGGTATTGCACGTCGTCTCCCGTTTCGTTTAAAAAATAATTCAATAGTCTACCGCCCCGTTATCCCGAAATCGTTTCCCCGTGGCAACTCGAAGATATATAATATAAATTATTTTTAATACGGTTCAAATACCAATTTATTTTAAAAACGAACTTTTGTTTTTCTCGTATTAAGACGGATATTTTGACTGATGACACAGTCGTATATAGTCGGCGAGTCACTTCACCGCCGCGCTACTGCAACGGCCGCACTTGCCGTTTAATTACTATTACACAACAATATACAACAGCAACGTATTATTATTATTATTATTGTACATTGGTGCGAGAAAACTTTTTTCGTTTCGGTATATTACACGCGCCACATGATGACCTATCGCGAGTAACTTTCCGACGCGAAGAAAATTATTAATCCCAGTAGGTAGGTAGATGTTTTTTTTTTTCCCAGTCTACCAACATTAACGTTTACACCATTAAGCTCTTAAACTATACTAAAAAAAAAAAAATAATAATAATAAAAGATCGGTAGGACGAGAGAAATACAATGAAAACCATCGAATCGAATTTCGATGTATTTTTTTTTTTATTTTTTCTTTTTGTTTCCAAACAATACCTGTATATATAGGGTCGTAACCTAAATACAGTTCCACCGCTCCCCACAAATGTATATTAGTATAAATCTTATAACGCTAATGCCCCGTCCGCAGCGCGCAGCAATGAACACCGCACAGGGTGAAAACTTGAAGCAGTATTGGGCATTTGCAAAGGTAGGTATATAATATATATTATTGTATTGTGTATATAGAATCTCGCTTTCGGGACGCCGCCGGGACACTGTATGCGACCCTTTGGCCGAAGTCAACCGCTTCACCGTTCGGACTACACATGTATGAGGGGGAAAGCTAGACAACCCCCCGAGCGCAATCGATTATATCGGTGGAGTTAAAGGTTCGTATACGGCTTCGTAGAGTGAGAATACGAAATACGAATACTCGCGTAGGTACCACCTATATATATATTATATATATATTATATTATATATATATATAACCGGAATACCGCAAACGACGATTACGACGACGACGACAACGATTGCTATGAGGTAAAAACAATTCACGATAAATATAAAAACGTCACACGCGCACTAATTCAACTTTCACACACACACACACACGTCTTAAGCCACCGCCGTGGTCTTCTCTCACGCGCAAAATCATTCGACTAAAAGTTATTAAGGATCTCATTCTCTTCGTACGACCCCGTCCGGCAGACGTGTTCCAACGCGCTCGAAAACACATTTTCGTCGTACATAACCTGCACTCGAAACGTTGCTTTTCACGTTTTCCGCGTGTGTATTATTAATGTGCGAGTGTATGTCTCGCTTTTTCCACGGTCGTCGACGGAGGCAGCAGGTACGCGGCGACGTGTTTCTTTTTGCGTTCTCATGCAAACGCGAAAAGAAGAGCCCAAACAAAAACATAAATATATATTACGGAGAACACAACAGAGTATTATGTACGCGTTTTCCGACGTTGATATCATGATATTTTTTCATTCCTTCACGGTCATCGCGTATTCAGATTCCGAGTTGAGCGATATAGGCCTATATATATATATATACATCGGTATTATAACGGCGTTGTTCACTTTATAAGAGACAGCTAGTGCTTTTAAAGTTTCGTGTCAACACCACGCGGCTTGTATCGGAAACGAAATATTTCCACAGCGTTCGAGGAATTCGGAAAAACCCAGATATGGATCGTTGTTACTATAATATATTGCAATCGCGGGTGACACGTTTAAATAAAAAATAATAACACCCTTAGACGGCAGTCAAGCGCCGTATACTCTTGTATTCGAGGTGAAAGTGAACGGATATGTGAGATAAGACTAGTGTCCGACACATTATAGGAATCTGTCGATGGGCAGCTTTTTCAATTACATAGGTGTGCACTGAAGGAAATATTCTTGAAATGGACAGATATATTATAAACAAATATAAAAACAAACACGGAACGCCTGTATACTGTATTATATGACATGACGAGTCGATAACGTATCGACATTCGACCCGAAAAAATTCTACACATATAATATTGTGACCTCGACCCTGAACTGTGTTTACTTACGTTACTGTCTACACACCAAAATATCAGTAATTACATTTTTCAGTGTAACAAAATGAAATTATTAATAATTAAGTAGTAGGGTGATATAAAATAATGTTATTATTTATGAATTATAACAAACATATGTGTTTGCAAAAGAATTACATTTTTATTCTCAATACTTATTACTTATACCTAATATTTTCCTTGATCATTAAAATATTCTTTTAGAGTTCAGTAAATGTTGGATTGGGCAAGTGTAAAATAAAATCCGGCAAAAGTAATAAAATGGTAATTTTGGTTATTTGAAGTTTAAATTAGTACCTGATAATTATTATAATTAAAGAAGAAATTATGAATCTCGCAGTTACATAAATCATTGCATCCAAAAAAATGATTCTGATCGAAAATTGTCTATTATAATATATTTATAATGCTATTAAAATAATTTATTTTATTATTGGTAATATAATAGATTAACGTGGTTTTTGTTGAAAGCATTGCATTTGAAAATATTATTGTGTATTTATAACATTATAATAATGTTTACTAAAAGTTTCATGTAAGTACACTAGAATAGTATTTTTAAATTGCATAAATTTAACTAAAATTGTTCAAATATTAAATGTCTATAAAAAAAATTGTTTTTATATTGTTTTTAATGGGTTTTTGGTTATAGTATAAACTTCTATTTATGAGAAACCGTGTATTAAATTTTTAAGCTTTTGACAAACAAAAATTTTGCTTAACAACATTTATAGAAAAAAAGTTGAAAAATTTAAATTTCTACTAATTAATAAATAAGAATCAAAATATATTCATACATTTTATTTATATTTATTTGCTCCTATTAATTTCTACTACTTGTTATTTATATTTTAATTTTTTTAACGAACTATAATAATTGTCCAAGAAAAAAAATAATTTTTCATATATTTTCAATATTTTTTGATCGACTATTTTCCTATTTAAATTCTCATAATCACATCTATTTTCTAATTTTTTTTTGAAATCTTGTTTTTAACTTGGTAAACTCCTATACACTGAGAGTTCTTTAAAACTTGGCAAACAACTTTTTGAAAGAGTTGAATATTGAAAAGAAATCAGCCAATATTGTGATCCGAAGAGATTTAAACTAAATATACATAGTGATTAAAAACATGATTGTACGAATATAATATGATTATGGTATAATATTTATTGCAGTTTTTTTTTTGTAAATACCACTGAATTGCAATTGAATGAAAATAAAATAAATAATTTATAGAGATAATTTTAAACGATTTTTGAAAATACAACCCACAATAACAACAAGTTACTTGTAAAAAAAAACTACTTTAGAGAATATAAGTTGAAATAACGAATTTGAGATCCTGGCATTGTTTAAAACTAAAAAGCTCTCAGACCCAGAATGCAAGAAGATAACAATAATCATTATATTATTATACGTATGGATTAAAATTTATAATATTATGTAGTTAGCATCAAGTTATACATCGATGTATAATACCTATTCTACACCAAGCGAAATTATAAATAAATTTATGAATATTAGTTGCCATGAATACTTATTGGAAGACTTTTTTTTAAGTCGATCGTTTAAAATTCAGATGAGCTGAATGTATAGCGACTATTATAACTTTTGCGAGGGACTCCATGAAATTATACACTTTTTATCAAAACATTCTAAACTTTAAATTTCAAAATAACCATATTAATAATAATAATAAAAAAAAAACATTTTTAATATTTGAAACACCCAATTTATTATATATTAACATTTTTAGAAAAGTACCAATTCGTCATTAAAATAAAATAATAAACCTTAAAAAAAATAATTAGATTTTTGATATAAAATGGTAGAGTTACAGAACTATCACTTTATAGTTTGTAACTATGTATATTATACTGTCAAATCTAAGAAAATTTTTTGCGTCATCGATGAACATACAAGATTAAAGGACGAAGAGCTAGTAAATAACATAATAATATAATATAGTTTTTTTTTAACTCAAATCACGCTGAAATAATATCACTATAGTATTACCCGAATCTTCACTCACGTCTACGCCTACGCTGTACAAGGTATTTAATTATTTACACAAATTAATTCGAAAAGTTTTAACTATTTCGTAAGATATACTTATTTTCAAATTAATTTTCGCTAAATACTTTTTTTAGACTAGTTACTAATTTAAATTTTACTTAGCATATTATTTTGCATATTTTACCGACGGAAAGTTCATATTTTGTTCATGTAATGGTATCTAGTTATTTGAGTATTCATTATTCATCATATACCAAGCGTTATGTACATATATGTTTAGTAACGAGAGTACGAGACACTATTATATTATTTCTAAACGTTTCATTTTTTTATCATAAAATATAATGATAATATACTCATCATAGCAAGTCCGCCCAATGTGAATTTCTTTTACACACTACAGGTTTGTTATTTAATTGTATTTTTAGGTACTTATTTTTGGTTACCTATTTATCACACATAACATATTAGATAATATTCATATATTGTAATACATTTATAAGACGTAATACATACTCAATTTCACAGAGTTAGATATTTTGGGAAAAAAATATTTCATTACCTATATTATAATTAATGCTGCAGCTATTATATTATAGTCTGTAAAAAAATAAATTTTCAGCTATTTTTTAGATAGGTATTATGGTTTTATTTTTAAATGGTCACAATCATTTTTAATTTCATACTTAAAGCAAAATACTTTTTTTTCATTTTTAAGTATACCTAACTAAATAACTTTAAACAAATATAGTTTATAATTAATAACAATTTAAGGTTTGGATAAGATGAGAATAATGTAATAGGGAATAATACCCCGAACATTGTCCGTTGTTCAAAACTTTAAATGTTTATAAAAAATAAATTTTAATACCTACACGATATTTTTACATAAAAAATATCATAGTAAATAGTTACATTAAATAGTATTTTAATAAAAAACGAATTGTAGTATTTATAATTGATTTATATATGCATGTCTAAAGTTTGTAACTAATGATTTTTTTATCAAACAATACTCGCATTGTTTCAAAATCTATTAACATTTCTGAAATTACGTTTTTTTGCATATAATTGTCAGTAATAAAACAATTTTTTAAACGATAAGGAATATAAAAAAATATTGATTTATTTCAACTTGAATTTATGTAAAAAAAAATATTTTCAAAAACTTTAATAGATTTTGAAATAATGAGTGTTGTTCGATGAAAGAATCACGCTGTGTAAAAAAAAAATGTATATATATTTATGACAGGTTGAAAACAGCGATAGTGCCTACTCCTTTCCCGATAATACCATAATAGTATATTTTAAATTATTAATTTATTGTATTGCAGTAATGATATCTCGTGGGTGTCTTTTAATGAAATGACAGTGCAATGGGCTTTTTATGTTCATACCTAATTTAACATTTGGTTATAAATTATTAAATTCACTTGTTTAATTTTTAATTTCTCAGTTTAAACAACTATGATTGTGAATGAATAATATTGTATGAAAAAATAAGAAATGATTATAGTTATTTTTTAGTTATTATTATATATGTTATAATCGATTGTAAAAATAAAAATATTAATGAAACTTCATTAAGATTTCATATATATATATATGTTTTATGAACATATATTTTAGAAGTGTAAAAATTTACGGTGCCATAAATTGAGTGGTGATGGGGGGGGAGGGTAAATTAAATCTTGCCACTTAGATAGAAATCAGAGACGAGCGGCTGCATCGATACGTCTTAACGTAATTAGACACAAATTGATTGCGAGGACGTAGAGTGGGGGAGGGACTCACGCAAAAATCGTTAGACAAAAAGTTCTTTGACGATATTATTATCGCGTGATGTTAATATCCTGTACCATCCGAGGTGATGGGTATTTGTGCATTATATCGTATGACGTAAGTATATAATATAATATATGCGTACTTTATACCGCCGACTCGGTTTCGATCGCGACGACGACGACGACGTTTGCTGCCTCTGAACAACTAAGGCACTTGCATGTCCTCCTACGTATAATACTATTATCTACACAGAGGAGTGCGCAACGTCCTAATGAGTAACTGACGGATGGCCAAAGCTAATGCGATGCGAAACTTTCGGAGACAGTAACGTGTAACGTGTGTCGCGTGTCGCGAGCGCCTATTATTATTCCGTGCTTGTAAGATGATGATAATAATAATAATAATATCATAATGCATTGCAGTACGCTGCACTTATATTCCGCGAACGGGTTACAAGAGATATACTATTAGGTATGTATGACGAAAACATTTTAAATTAATTTCTTCCCGCTTGCTCATTGTCCGTGAAATCCTCTCGTCTGCTACGGTTATCTTATTTAAATTCAATTTCGCCCAATAATAAAAACAAAAAAAATATTTACCCGAATATTATCGTGGGCGCCGACCGACCGACTTATTATTATTTTACATTACACATGAATTCCCTTTTTTTTTTTTTAAATTTATTTATGAGGGTTACTACGAGTTTAAGATAACGAACAATATCGATCGTAAATATTATTTTATTACAACGTTTAAAAACGTCTTAAACCTTTATTAACTTTGTTCGTATAACATCTCTACGCAGCTTATAATATTCGCTTTATTCGTATTGGCCGAATGGCGATGATAGTAATACTATATTTATTGAACAAAAATTATGGTTTTCATTCAGTATAGCTCTAATTATCGGACATCGAAAAAGGTCATTTATAGAATTGTTATCAAACGATAATATAATTTAGATATGTAGTTATTATATAAATAAAATATAATAATAGCCATATGGATCGGTACCAACATTTTTAATTTGCAAAATCATATTTGCATATACTAAATAATCATACATCTGTAAATACATGGAAGAAAAATCAATTTGGCCAAATTATTAGTATTTATATATAGATAAATCCTGAAAAAAAAGTATTAATTTGGGTAGCGGTGTCGTATGCTATCTACACAATAAAATATGTAATCTACAAATTGCTATTTACGTATAATATGTTGACCTCTGACCGTCCATTTCATAGTTTTAGTTACTTTCATACCATGTGCCTAATACAGGGGCGCATTTGGAAAATTTGCACCCCGGGGAAACATATTTACGCCGCCCCAACCCCCTCAAAAAGAAAATGAAAAAAATAATTATATATAGGTATGCAAATTGATTAGAAATCATTCAAAATATTTTTTTTATGTTCATTTTTTTTATGCAATTTTCAATATTTATGATTTCCAATGTATTTAATCTTCCTCTTTTATATTTGATTGTAAATAATAAATATGATTTTACTCATTTTAGAGCTACTCATTATAAATTTTAAACTACAACTATATTTTTATTATTATTATTTTTAATAAATATTTACAAAAACTGTTGCCCTAGTAAATCTGTCGCTGGAGACAACTGCCTCCTTTGCCACCCCTTAAATGCGACACTGACCCAATACCATACAAGCTCTACTAACTGGCATAAACTTAGGATAAATAGTATTTTTGTAGCATACGACACTAGTAATTATTGCGTAGATAGCATACGACACCGCTACCATAAGTTGAATGAAATTATCTATTTACATTTATTTAACAAACTCATACATTGTACGCCATAATAATATACAATACTGGCGCTGTTAAATTTTAACCACTGTAGTGTTATATTATATCGCTAAGACGTCTTAGAAATATATGTATTTAAGGCGTATACACTTGTAAGCTTGTATAATTTTACTGTGGCACGTGACGAAAAGTTATTTAAAACATTATATTTTCGTTATTGAAAAACGTTGTACTGATATTACGAGTTTATAAAATAGTGCAATAGTTGGCGGCATGTTCGTATTGGATATTTTTAAAAACGTTGTTTTGGAATAAGCAAATATTGAAAAAAAGAAAAAACCGTCTCGAAAATATAACGATCGAACGTCGGTGGATTTAATTTTTGAATGATCGAATCCCGAAGGAATGGCACGGTGGTTTATTTGCGGACTCGACTCTAAAAATAATACGCGGTTGACAAACGACGCGCAGGCACGCGTGCTGCAGCGGACCGATGGACGTTTAGATTAATTATTATTTTACATTTCTCGGGCCAATATAATACCTAGCTAGTTTTAAGCGCACGAGAAACGTCACACTGCAGTTACGTATGGCGATGATGCCGGTCGTGTAGTACCTAGACACATATAATTATATTATTATCACCCATTTCCGCTAGATCGAGAAGAACGCGCGCAGTTCGAGAACGACTTCCGATGAAAATTCGCCACAGACGATGCACAATATTTGTTTGCAAATGATAATACACTCGTCCGTAAGATAAATAAAATATAATATTATATAATATGTGCTCACGGCGACTTGTGTCTAAAATGCACTGATATTTTAAAGACGCACAGCGTCATTGCCACCCTTCATCAATAATACACAATTTATATTTATCTACTACCTATACTATGTGTTACTGTGAGCGAGTATTTGTCTGAATATAAGTAGTCGGCCAAAAACGAATGCAATATATTATTTGAATGATCAATGATATACATTATGTATTATTATATATTCGTTATTTTCGTTTGCGAGAAATAAAACGTATGATTTACAACGTTGCTATATAGAGCAACATAGAAATATAGTATTGTACAGAATAATTTTGAATTCTCTTTGAATTTTACGCTCATATTATATGTAGCTTAGAGCTCTGCACGGTCCGTTTTTTTATATACCGGACAGGACTGATACATTTTAATAAAAACTAGGACCGGACCGGGTCGGACAAATAAAAAGAAAGTCGGGCCGGACAGGACTGATAACTTTTTACAAATTCCAGGATTGGACCGGACCGAACCGAACCACATTAAATTTTAAACTACAAAGACGAAACGTGACGAACTATTTTGGTGTTCCAAAACAACTAATATAACAAAATAACATAACTTATATTATTATTATTATTATTATGTTATTTATTTTACCACTTAATATAAAAAATGTATACAATTAATATCACTAGACCGGACCATATAGACCGATTTTAAATTTAAGACGGATTGGACCGGACCGAACCACATTACATTTTAAACCACAAAGATCGAAAAAGACTGGACCGCGGTCCGATCCGATCCGGTCCAGACTGTTCTAGACCGGACTATGCAGAGCTCTAAATTTGTAGCTTAATAGTTCTATCCTCTCACCAAAAATACAATTTTTTCGAATTTATTGTAGATCTAATTAAACTGTTTTACACAAAACTTAGGTAGGGTGTATCCTGATATGTAATATGTATATTTATATTACTGTATGAGGAGATTTATGAATATAATTTAAAAAGAAATTCAAACCATAAAAAATTGTTTTCGTCTATTATATTATTAGGATGCTGTTTCAATATGCGATAAATTAAATGATTTTGTAATATATCTTCATCAGTTAAAGTAATTTAATAGAATCGAAATTAAAATTTTTTTTTCCTTTGAATTTAATTTTCATAACGAAATCTTGAGTTTTAATTAATAAATATTTCATTAACATCTAATTTTTTAATGCCTATAATTAAATTCCAAAGACATTTTTTTAAAAATTTGCATTTTTAGTTCTATAATAAGCATCAGTGTACCAATAGCTAAAATAAGAATAATCGTCATCATAGCATATAACTATAATTAGATTTTAACTACTTAAAATAAAATTGTAATATTTTTACCTATTCTAATAATATTTTGTATACACTGTGAGTGACTTATTTAATAATAATAAAATTTAATATAACATATTTTTTTATAAACATAATATTATATTGGTGATCAATACTAATAAAAATAACTAAAATGAATCATTTATGATCTAAGAAATAAAAATGTTGCCGCAAGTCTGTTTTTATTTATATATATATACATTATTTAAGAATTTCAATATATTATTATAATATATTTTTAAGAGTAACCTTACAATCTTACATACTCACTTTTCAAAAAATGTACTAATGTCTTAATTAAAACTTGGTTTTGAAAAATTGCACGTGGGTAAGAGAAAATCGTAGAAAAACAAAATTACACGCGTATACAATCATTATCTTGTGAAATTAAACTCATTACTCTTTTCATTTGCAGGGTACCTACAATTTGTAAGTAATAGTACAAAATAAACCTGGCTTTTCCACAAACTCTATTGATAAATGTATGTAATATTGAGTGGTAAATATAATCTATAACGGAATCACATGAAAATATTTTAAAAAAATACCAGCATATAAAAATACGTATGCATATTTTTTTAAATAGTAAGTTTAATAATAATTATATACTCTAATCGTTCATATACCATTAATAATGTATCTGGACAGTTGTATAGTATATAATACTGGTGTTTCTCTCACTCTATATTCTAAAAATAAAACTGATCTCATTATGTCGGATATACTTTAGTGAATAATTGAATAAAATAAAAACAATTTATCATATTTCACGTTGTTAAACTGAATTTACCAATCATAATCATAATTATTCTACTGAATCAACTATTTTTTAACTCAAATTCTTAATTTTCTCAATATACGTTTTAATTTGTATTGATAAAATAAAAATATAATGTTCATAGATGTAAACTGTGATATATGTATATCTAATAAACAATATTAATCAGAAGTGAATATTTTTAAGTCCAAAAATCATCAAAAACAATTATGAACAACAAGAAATACTCAATATTATTGGAGTAGGACAATATAACATATTGTTTTAAATGTCCCTTAAATTCCCTTAATTTGAAAATCTTAAGTTTAATAAGCACTATAGTTTTTAAAATTTAAAATACTTTTCTTATTATTAATAATATCTAATATTATATCGTATAACACAGCGTACTGATGCTATGAATGTTTATAATCGTGTATGAAATGTGCATAACTACTTTTTATTTATTCATTTATTTTTTTTTTTTAAGGATTTCATTACTGGTTGACTTTATGTGTTCGTGTATTATTTTTTCATGTATATTTTTATTGTATTACCATCAAATTTACTTATTATATCAAAGAAATACAAATTGTAAATTGTTCTTCTTCTTCTTCTTCTTCAAAAACAAGAAAAAAAATTATTTTTAAAACTTTAATGATAATATATACCTAATACATAGAAACCAGATATTATAATATGAAATAATATAAATTTAATGATTACGTTACAGAATAATAGGATTATGACTATGACTAGTGATTCTCTAAAAGTCCTTTTAGTTTTTGATTCGCCTAATCCCTCTAACAAGGCTGAATAGTATATCCATAAAACTATTATTATAAAATCTATAACTGTCGAATTAATTTAGGTCTCACCTAGATAATACAGACATTACAGGTCATTAAAGAATTGACTAACTAGCTAACAAATAAATCACATTATACTTACTACTTCGATCATATATATTATATACATATATATAGTAAGTACTAAGTACCAATACATATAAGTAAACATATATACATATGTTTGGCAAACAATAACAGCTATTATTCAGAAAAATGCTCCAAGAATTAAATAGGAATAAATGGTATATATTTTACTATATATACCACAACCTGCAGACATAGTTACTACCAAAGCAAGAATCGATGAGCACGCTAACCTCATCCTCGTCTACTTAATTAAGTACGAAGAAATATATCCAATGCGACGTTGGAAAGCATTTATCACGATTAAAAAGCTACTTTGCATTGACCAATGACTACAATTCCCCAAGTCAATACATTATCTTAAACAATCCGTCCACAATGGAAGAAGCACCCGAGAAACCAAACACCCTTCTCATATTCGACCTATTTTAAAATCATCAGAATTAATACGAAAATACATAAATATAATATTATTTTGATTACGATTACAAAATATATTATACCCTATGCAATTTAAATATAGAACCAAATAAGATTAGTGAAAATAACTTAAAATAAGATATTTTTATTATGAATTTAGGCAAATACAATCAAGAAAATGAAACATTAATATCTAGTTTATTATAAAAAAACCCACAAATAGCTGGCGAGTCCCGTCATGTTTTTTATTTGTGCATTGTACATCACTTGCCTACACATTTTAAAAAATTTACCTTAACCCTTTTAATAATATAAAAGTATAATTCAACCTTTAAAATATTTCCATAAATGTGATACCTCAGATTTTTACGTTATACAAGAACCAACCATAATTATTGTAAAATACAATAAATAGGTTTTATCTACTACCACAACGACTTGAACGACAAGACTGAATAATGCTCTTGAAAAGCTACAAAATATAATATTGTTGAGAGTGTTAATGTTTTTCAAAGCATAATTTATAACAAGCCGTTGTAGGGTAGCGCTATACCCGTCACGAAACATACAATTCTAATAATTAAATTATTGTATTTAATTTTTAATTATTCAAGCGCGAATTAATTTTGTTTATATGTAATTATATGTCTGCCTGAGCTGTAAATACTTTTAAAAACGAATAAGCCACAAACCCATGTCAAAAAGGGTTAAGTTTATGTAATAAAATCCTGATTTCTAATTCGTGTCTAATTAAATGTGCATATTGATAGGGATATACAATGAATACTAGTCTCGCTTACAGATAACTACGGACCGAGCTGTGATTTTTTTTTTCAAGAATAAAAACAAATTACAAATCAAATTATTATAATTAATATACATATTTCTTTTTTAATTGAAAAAAAAGAAATATTTTTTGAGTAAACCATTATTTTTAATTGAACGAAAAAAATAATGCATTGACCCAATTTTCAGCGCATTATTATTTATTGTATATTAAATTATACACAATTTTCATAATAACTTTAATTTATTTAAAATATACCTTTGTCATAATTTAATTCGAACATCTTTGATAAAGTCAATGAATATGGTAATAGTCTTATACTTCCAGCGATGTTGTCTGTGTAGGTCATACTCGTATTGTAAAATAATTCTGAAGAGTTTTTTTTTCCGACGAATGGAATATTTTAATAAAAAATGTTTGAAGCACCTACATTTTATACAAATATATAATATGTTATAAAGAAATATAATGTATTTCAAGAATCATCAAATGCATTTTAGCACAAAAAAAAAAACAAATGAAAATAGGTTACCGTCCATCAATTTTACAGAGTGTATACGAAACCGTATTAACGAAATATTTGTTAGAAATACTGATACACATAATAGTAACGCACTATAACAAGTGCTTGAAAATATTATTATACACTACAAATGAAACGTTTTCATTGTATTTCTGACATAAAAACCTTTAAATAAATGGAAATTTAATCATAGCTCGTAAATAACAAGAATAGAAAATAAGTATTAGCTTTATTATTATTAACATCGCGATGTGATTAAATAAGAATTTTAATAAAAATGCATAAAGCGCTTAATGCATAAGACTATTATAATATACGATCTTATTATAAATTACGAACGCGCTACGGCTTTTATTGGAACAAATTCGTTGGTTTTTTTGTGAGATAAAGAACTTTTTTTTATGTATTGATAATTGAAATAATATATATAGTATATAATATACGTTATTAAATATTATTACGGTAAAATGGTAATAAGTTATTAATCCCAACCGATCTTTGATGACGTGAATACTACAATAATATTTCTACTACCTATTTAACAGTGTACAATTGAAATTTCGCCAAAAAAATTGAAACACAAATACTAAATGATTATTTTTTTCGAAATAATACATAATTATATATGTATATTGAATTTTTCAACATAATAACCAATACTTGATTGAAAACGTGTTCAAATATTATGGCAGGTAGGTGTAAAAGTACCTAAAATAACTACACATATATTGCTTTTCTGTTGCGAAATGTGTTCGGTTTTTGATCTGTTTGGAATAATGATAAAGGGTTATATAAATATTATATATATATATATTATATATATTTCTACCACAAATTTCATAAAAAGAAAAAAAAATGATACCTTTTTTTCATTCAATAACCATATTCTATAAATGAGTGTATATTATATTATTATATTTATATAATATACCTAAATAATAACAATCTTCGCCACCATAATATATACCTACATATTCCTCACATATCTACGACGCATATTCAAATCGATACTATTTACGTGTATACGTCTATTTATTAGATAGATCAGTGAAGCCCAACCTTTTTTCCTTGGCGGGCCACATAGGTAAACAATTATCTTCAAGCGGGCTACCAATCATAAAAGTACGAATAATCTCAATCTTAATCTAATAATATAATTTTGTTATACATACTACATACTACATAGTAGTGTAGGTACAACATATATAATAATATATATATAAGTACATTTTGGATTTGTTTTCATATCTTTTATTGCCTAAAGAAAAAAAATTACAGATTGAGGTACATATTGTACATATTAAGTATAGTTTGACCTTTGACCTGTACGCTCTTTTTGCATGAGTAATATCGATATTAAATCGTAAAATTTATATTTAAAAATGCCCGATAGAAAAATCGCTAATATAATAAGATAAAACTCTTTTTTTTTTAATTTTCTTTAATTTTAAACATTTATAACGGGCCACTTTTTTTTAAAAATATGTATCTATCTGATAGATACATATTTTACAGTCATTTACTATGTATAAATTTCCAATACGTGCTGACCCTAGGGTCTAGGAATTAGGGCTGAATGTCAAAAATCCAGTCATCCAGCCAGCCCCGTTCCCAATTTCAGGGTGTGTTAAAAGTCTACTGTTTGACAACAAAAACTATCAGTAGGTATAGACGGAGGAGCGGCGGAAAATCTGACGGAAAGGAAAAGAACTAGGGGAAAAAACGTTACAAAGGGTCGGAGAAACAAATTATTTTCTAATCAGTGGTTCCTTCGGTATAACTGCAGGACGTTAGCCTTTTCTGGAAAAAAAAAAAATAATTCCTTTTTTATTTTTTTTCTTCTCTGTGCGTGTTTGCCTTTCGTTTCGATCCGTTTGCGTAAGTAGTGCGGGTGTGTGTGTAGCATCTCCAAAGATTTAAAAACTTTGTCTCACATCGTGGTCAACAGATTTAATTTGTACGTTATTGAATCTAATTGAAATCTCAGTTCCATTTCAAAAAATATTTGTGTCAAAAAATAAAATTTGCAACAATTTGTTTATGTTTTTTACAGTGGTCACAAAATAATTGAAACGCTCTTGCAATACGTTTCTACATGTAATAATAACGAGCAAATTCGATCAGGAAGAATGCCCTCAGGAATAAAAGGTATTACATTGTTTAGGTGTCACGTAGGAGTATGCAGGACGTATATGATATGTGTATCTTTTGACAAGTGAAAAAATCGAATAAAACAATACATGCACTGCGATGGAATCTCCTCCTTATATACAGACAAAGATATACACACTCACACACACACACACACACCGTAATAATAAGAATAGTTTTCCCGGAGGAGCTTTTGGTGTAAACTGGCGTTTTCACTTACGAGCATTTTTTTTTCAATTAACTTTTTTTCTTACATCATCTCTTCGCTCCGCGAACCACCCGCTTTGTGAATTCCGCAGTCATTTTATACCAGAAAAAGTACAATATCCATCGTATACGATGGGGCAGTCCGCGACGAGAATTGGATACCGGAAAAGTTTTTTCAGGCGGTAAATTCGATTCCCCCTCACCGACTACCAGCAGTGTATAAATGACTGTATAATTCAATACAGCCAGAGCTCCAGAGAGTGTTCCCGTCCATAAAAAGCTTGCGATTTGCAACGCTGCTAGTTTTTATTGCAGATACCTTAAACTGCTGCTGCACAGCCACCGCCATCCAAAATCCTATAACGTTGGATACTTTTTCCTCCCCTATACCACTCAAGTTAATTAATATTAACCCGCTTTCGATATAAACGAGCCCGTTAAAATAATATGCTTATCATAAAAAAAAATACACCCAGTAAAAATAATTACATAGACTGATTGTTTTAGACCGAGGTTTGTACATAAACGTTCGAGTTAACGACAATTATTTTGAAATTATATAATGTACCTCTTATATCTATAATTTTAAACAAGTTTAGAGAAACCGAATTCACTTTTAAATCTAATTGATCAAATCCAATCTATTTAGGTAGGTCGTTGGTACAAAAATATAAAATAATATACTCAAATTATATTCTTTATTGAAATTATACTTTTTTAAAAAAAATCGATAACGATTCTGAGAAATAAATATTCATGTAAAAAATAAGTTTTGGCAAGAAATATTATAACGTGTATGTTAATACATTTAATAGGGCCAGATGTTCATACTTAGGGTTTTTTTTTCGATTCTAAAGTTAAATGAATTTCAAGTAAATCGTTTGAATCATGTTGCAAATACTTTAAAGTAGAACTTTTATTTTATATTTTTCACTGTTTTTCAATTTTTACAATATTTTTATTACATTAGTAAAGTGTTTCATTAATTTTTAATGCCTAATTTGATTTTTAGCTATAATTTTAAATTATAATTCACCTAAATTATAGTGGTGAAAAATTTGGTGTATAAAAAGTTTTGTGACTTTATTCATATTAATATATTATAAATATGGATGTGTCAGTTATAATTTATATTAAGAATAGAAAAACATCGTTCTCAGCGCTCTGTCTAATAAATTATGCATTTAATTCCAATTCATTTCATTTTTTGGTTTAAAATAAGTGGCGTCAGACAATTTTATCGTCAAGAAAAATACCTAGTTTTAATTAATGAAAATTACTTTCTGCAGAAGTAAAATATCACAAAACTGAAAACAAAATTGTTGTTATAAATCTACTTTTACCTACTCCAAATTATTTATTTTTACAATATTTCCATAGTTAATTAAAAAAAAAAAAGAATTTCGACATACAGAATGGTTTAAATAACATTAATTATATCCATTAATAATTAGTAATTATACAATATCGTCGCACAAGGCGATTTGAACTGCATATTTAACAAGTTGCAAATACCTAAAGTTAGTTAATATACTAAATTTAATCAAAAGTCTGTAATCATAAACGAAAGAACTTTTTAATGAACATTATGAAAATTTATAAATAGACGCTTTTACTGCTTGTTTGTTTTCTATTTTTTTTTCTTGCTTTTATCTATTATACCTACCTACTTATAATTATAATTTGTTCTTTCATAAAACGTATTAAAATTTTAGCTTAAACGTGAAGTATTAGAAGTAATCACATGTATCAGATAGGGTTATTTATCAAATAATGAAATAAATAACTATTAAATACATGAATCAATAATAACTATTACAGCTATTCTTAGGTTTGAATAAATCAAATGATTTTAAAAATGTTTATATATTTTTAATGGTTTTGTAAATTCTTGCATTCTGGATGCCAATTTCGTTTATATTTTGATATTTATAAAGTTTATCTTTAATTTATTGATTTTCGTAACTTATTGTTCCAATTGCTTGATTGATAGTAATATGTATGGAAATTTTCAAGAATATTGGTTTTATACATAAGGTCTAATTTCTGTTTGTTTAACTATCAGTTAGGTATATCCAATGTTTTTTTGTTCATTATTTTTAATTATCAATGTATTTATATATTATACATTATTTTATAAGTCAATGTCTTCAGAAAACCAAGTGAATTTTGTACAATACGTTTATTGTAAATTTAGTTTATTTTATCAGAATTTAGATCACTGTGTAGTTGTACCAACATGGTAAGTCAAAGTTCTAAGCCTTAGAGCCTATAGTCTATGTTATATACAGTGATTTCGTTCTTTTCTTTGTAATGACTAATAAGTTTAATTATTTACTGTATTTTTACGTGTCCATTATTGCCCGGTATGGTTTTTTTTAAATGAATAAATTAGATAACAAAACCCATAGTTTAAAATTAATGATTTGTTATATTTAGATTAACTCTTTGAATCATAAAGCCATATCAATAGAATTATATTCTTGAAACCATAGTAATTAAAATTTGGTTAAATAATAAATTTTATAATTAAGTATTTTGAATTATTTGGGTTGGACGAAAAATCAATTAGACTATACTTTATACTGGGATTAACATTATAGAATAAAATATCTTAGACTATAATATTATTATATTATAATAGCATTGAACTAACATTTTTGGACTAAACATTATCTGGACCTAATGAATTTGATCAAAATTCTGCCAACCGTTTGGGGAATATTCATTACTGGCAAACTATCTGATGATCCCCGTGTTTTTGAATTCCCATTATAAACCTATTCTAAAATAATTATATCGTCTATACGTTTTCTATAATCTAATCTATATAAAGTTTATTACAATAGTTACTCATCATGTATTTGAAAAAATTTTACATTGAGGTATCTGTGTTTATTGATTTATAGTTTCGGAAACAAATTGTATCCAATAATTGACCCATTTAATTATTTTTGCTCAGAAAGATAATACCTACGTCACATTTTTTGAAAATTATTATTAATTATTAATTATTATTATTGAGGTCCGTAATTAAGATGATGAATTCGTTTATCCGAAACGGAGGAATCTGACCCGATTGCGTAAAATGTACATAATAGGTATACTAAATAGTAGACATCATTATTGTATATATTAAAATAACATGGCAATATTATATAGCACCTACCTAGAAAATCGTTAAAACGAATAAAACGGATTTCCTTTACAATCTTTATAGTGTATGTGAGTTCAGTAGAGAGATCGGCGGAAGGCAGAACACATTATAGTTACGCAAAGATATTATTAACGCTCAAATATTGTACACATGTATGATTATATATACTTAGCTGGTCGTAATCGCAGACCCGAGCACAACTATCAGATAAAGCACGTTTCACTGCACTAGCGTGAAGTTTATCTCGTTTGACGTGTTTTTAAATACATCGATTTAAAGTTTGAAGCAAGGACCAGCGCGAATAGCGGTAAGTTAATAAAACATATTATACAAACTATGTCAAACAAAAATTATAAAAACCAAGACCTACTTTGTTCCCGAATGATATAGGTACTTACGGTACGCCGCAGAGTAGGTCACAGTTTTCTGCAGGCCACTTGGTCAGGTTTATTATAGGCATGTTATTATATTATGTATATACATAATTTATATAATATATATATATACACCATGGATTTTCTTTCATTCTGCAGATAGTGATGAATCATCAAATTTTAAAACGATTCTAAGTGGCATTTTGTAAAATATATATACATTATAAGTTAGTACATACAATGTAATTTTTGGTTTGTTATTAAACCTTGGAGACAGTAAGCATGTTCTCTAATAAAAAGTTCAAGTTCTGTACTCGAAAAATTTGCATTTTCAAGCAAAAAAAACTAAATTATACGATGTAGATAATATAATGTACTCCGTTTAACGTTCACTGTGTATATCGTTTTAGTGGGTTTTGATTTTAGATTCATCTTATACATTATTACAGTTTTCAACCTTTCAAGAAAATCTCAGATCAACTTTTGACGTAGAATCTTATACAAAGAATTGAAATATTGGATCTAACATTCGTTGAAATAAAAATAGGTTAAAAATTAATATAGAAAAATATTAATAAGGTCAGTTGAAGAACAAACATTCTAGTCAGAAGACTGAATTAAATCGAAGTAGAAGTTTTAGATAGTCTTATTTTAAAACTTCATTTAAAAAAAAAAAAAAGCGAGCAAGTGGGTATCGCTCTGCTGTAAATTAGGTACCGTGTGGATCACTATTATACATTATAGGAGGATTAAATTTGAATCCAATAATAATTAACATTGTATACAAAAAACGATTCTGAATGAAGATGATTTGTCAGCCTAGGATATAATTTTCAGTGGTTGGTGAAAAAGGTGGCTTATGTTTTAATGGTCTGAATACATCAAAATTTAAGTTTTTTTATAATTATTATTAGCTAAACTTAAGGAAAATCTTGTATTAAATTTTCAACTCTTAGCTACTTATACAAAAAATTTGTATGAATTATAACTACAAAATAATTTACAAATATTCATGGTTTTGACGAATTTTCGCCAATATATTTAAACTTCAAATTCTAATAAAAAAAAGTTGTGCCTATGTATTCTTATAATTTTTTAATCACTATAGGAAGAACTTAAGAGGAACTTTGTATTAAATTTTCAAGTATTTTGATTGGGCCAAAAAATTTTATCGACACTTCAAAAAAAATTTTTCAGAAAATTTAAAAATTTCAGTTGTCTATAAATTCGCTAAAAAAAGTAAAAATATTTTGAAATTTAAATCATAAAAAGAAAATTCCAATAATACTAATCGGTAAAATTTTCATGTCTTTACGACTTATACTTTTTGAATAATAACAAATATTTAAAATAGTTTGAGGATAAATCGTTATCGTTAGGCTATTTTGTAAAAATTTAAAATTCAAACGCACTTAAAATTTTTCCTATAATGATGCTTCGAGTTTTCTCTATAGATACTTGAAGGAAAACTTATGGAAAACTTAGCGATGTATTTTTAATCCTTAGTTATTAACACAAAAAATTTTATGATTTTTCAACTTCAAAATTACTTGCAAATTTTCGCGTTTTCGACAGATTTCGTAAAAATTTGAACTATAAACGCTTATAAAAAAAATTATGACAAACGATTTTAAATTTTTTTCGACACTTCAAATAAAATTCTCATAAAAATTGAAAATTTCTATGGTCTATAAATAACTCAAAAAAAAATCAAAAATTTAACTATATATAGGTAACACTGAAATAAACCTTTGGTGAAAATTTCAAGTATTTACAGTGATTAGTTTTTGATTTACAACTATATAAAAAATCGATTTGTTTGAAAACTGGTTTTGCGTAAAAATTCCCGTTTTTTTGTTACTTTTTTTAGGATTTTTCCTGAAAACCTTTTGAAAACTATCGGAAATTTTTTAATTTTGACCTCCCCAAGTACCAACTAGATTCACTTTCCTATCAGAAACAGGGTCCACTTTATCGAAGGACTTTTACTGCTCCAAAACGTGGTGACAGACACAAAAAAAAAAAAAAACACACACATCATTGTAAAATCAATAGATTCATCACTTCGTTCAGAATCTAAAAGTGGGTAAATGGGTACCGTTCTGCTGTACATTAGGTGCCGCATGGATCATTATTATATATTATAGGAGTGTTAAATTTGAATTCAATAATAGGTATCATTGTATACGAAAAACGATTCTGAACGGAGATTATTTGTCAGCCTAGAATATAATTTCGAATGGTTGGTAAAAAAGGTGGTTTATGTTTTAATGGCCTGAATACACCAGAATTTAAGTTCTTTTATAATTATTATAAGCTAAACTTATGGAAAATTTCGTATTGAATTTTCAACTCTTAGCTACTTATACAAATTTTTTTATGAATTATACCTACAAAATAATTTGCAAAAATTCATGGTTTTGACGAATATTTGTCAATATCTGAACTTCAAATGCTAATAAAAAAAATGTGCATATATATTCTTATAATTTTTTAATCACTATCAGAATAACTGATGGGGAACTTTGTACTGAATTTTCAAGTATTTTGATTGGGCCAAAAAAATTTTATCGACACTTAAAAAAACAATATTCAAAAAAATTGAAAATTTCAGTCGTCTATAAATATCGAAAAAAAAAGTCAAAATATTTTGAAAATTAAATCATGTAAAGACACCATTCTAAATAACTGGTACAATTTTCAAGTATCTACGATTTATAGTTTTTGAAGAATAATAATAAATATTTAAAATCGTTTGAGGATAAATCGTTACGTTGCGCTATTTCCTAAAAATTTAAAATTCAAACTCACTTAAAATTTTTCCTATAATGATACTTAGAGTTTTCTCTATAACTACTTGAAGAAAAACTTATGGAAAATTTAGTTTTGTATTTTTAATCCTTAGTTATTAACACAAACAGTTTTATGATTTTTCAACTACAAAATTACATGAAAATTTTCGCGTTTTCGACAGATATCGTAAAAATTTGAACTATAAACGTTTAACGATTTTTAATTTTTTTTAAGCTACAATAAGAACAACTCATAAGGAATCTTCTATTAAATTTTCAAAATTTTTTGGTCATCCAAAATTATTTTATCGACATTTCAAAAAAAAAAAAAATGTTTCAAAAAATATTTCAGTGGTCTATAAATAACTCAAAAAAAGTCAAATTTTTTTGAAAATATAACTTTATATAGATAAAACTAACATAAAATTTTGGTGAAATTTTTAAGTATTTATAGTGATTAGTTTTTGAATTACAACTATATAAAAAAATCGATTTGGTCAAAAACTGGTTTTGCGTAAAAATTCTTGTTTTTCCTTAATTTTTTTTTTTTTTGGGGGGGGTTTTCTCGTCGCTTTTGAAAACTATTGGGAATTTCAAAAAATGACCTTCCCAATGCACCAACTAGATTCATTTTTCTATCGGAAACCACCCCCAAAGTTTGAAATTAAAGCATTATTTCAACACGCTCTCGTGTACACAGACACATAATTAAAAAAACACACAACATTGTAAAATCAATACATTCATCACTCCGCTAAGAATCTAAAAAATGCAATTTAATACATTTGAACGGTATTTTCATGAGAATTTGAGACATTTATTTCATAACTTAAAAATTCTTAACTCAAAAGGTTGGTTCAACCACCAAATCATTTCTTTTATATTTCACAACTTCTTTTGAACTTGTGTATAAATCAGTGGTACAACTAGGAATTTCGGAAGCAGGGTCTCTTTAAAAGTAATTCAATTTATAAAAGTCGGTTAAACCACTAAAATGTTATGAAAATATGAATAAAAAAATAAGTCACCAAAATTATTGAGAGTAGAATTAGCATTAAAATAAAAATTGTATTATGCATGACCACATTTACTCAACGGTAAAAAAAAAAAAATTGTATAAAACCATAAGTAATAAAAACTAACTAAAAAAAATACAAAAATCTTATGTTATAATGGCTCTGCACAAAGATATTGAGTGTCTTCAATTATATATTATGCCTCTTAAAAATTTAAAATAAATATAATTTTAGATAGAAAATGTATTGTTACCTACTATTTTATCCTAAAAGAAAGACTGCATTATGATTTAGATGATATGCAATTGATAGTATACCATTTAAATTATTATCAATCAGTGAAAGTTTCTTATATCTTAGTTTATTTATTTTCAAATAACAATAAGAAACAAAAATTTTTTGGGAAGAAATAATTATTATAAACTATAAAGGCGAATATCCGTTGTCAAAAATAGTTTAAATTCAAACGGTCATAAAAAATTAATATGATTTTCCCGTAATATATATATATTTATATATACGTATATATTTAATATAAGTTGCAAAATGTATAAAGAACCTTATATTAAATTTTCAAATCGTAGATAAACAGGACCTTTTTTATAAATTTCCAACAACAAAATAATTTGTAATTTTCTAGATTTTGACGAATTTCATCAAAATTCTAAATTTAAATGATTAAAAAAAATATTGTGCTATATATTTTCGATATTTTTTAATTGGGAAATTAATCATTCATTGGAAACCTCGCGTTCTTACTAGGTACTCATCATTTTTTTATCAACATTTATAAAAAAAGTAATGAGAATTTTCGATTTGACCTCCTTGAACTTTAAGTACAAACTACATCCAAATTTCTATCTGAAACTACCCTTAACGTTTAAATCTAAGCATTTTATCGACTATTATCTTATATACACACAAAAAAACACCATCATACATCATTGTAAAAGATACTACATTCATTGTTCTATTCAAAATCTAAAATAAAATGTGAACAATAGTATAAAACATATTTAATATAATAAATAGTAAAAATAAATTAATTTAGAAAAACCAGTAAACCTTGATATAAATTTGAATTTCAAAATTTGGTTTATATAACAATAGTTAAATTCACTAGAAAGTCTCCATGTCATTGAGTTTAACTTCTAATTATGTCAAACTTGTAATCATTTCGTTTAAATTACCATAAAACTGAAATCATCCATACAAAACAGATGATTCTTTTATCATTGAACAGTTATTTTCTCAGTAAATTTATGTATTTTGGAAATTATTATTTTTTTATTTATATAATATGAAAGCATTACACAATAGTTCGAGAAAAAAAATTATTTATAAATATAAAAATTATGAGTATAGTTCAACCAAAAATTATTTTAAGAATACAACATCATTACCAAGAAAAAAAAATAATTAGAAGTAGTTACTGAAAATCAATAATTTAGAAATCAAGTAGTATACTTGTGGTCGGGTTTAATAATAACTCTTGTTAATTTATGATTATTTTATACTTATGCTGCAGCAGATTTAGCTGAACATCGAATTGTAAACTCAAAGGATAGATTGACATCAATTGAATTCCCGGAAAATCGCTCACGTTATCATCGTTAAAATGTTTTGCTGATCCGCTTTATGCAATTATCTGTACTACCCAAACGGATAAACCTATGGGCTACGGTTAGACTATGAATTATGATTAGATATTAGTGAGAGTATGAGCGAATTATATTAATGGTGAACAGCTCTATGAATTATACCAATGGTATATAATTTGCCCGCAATATGCAAAACCATAAATCTAAATTTTACATGAGAATATAAGACAAAAACGAAATTATAAATATTATCATTAATCAGATACAATGATTAAGTGATTTAAGTGTTGTTGGTATACAACGTCACATTCGACATGGATATTCAAATTTGTATTATTGCTATTCTATTCTATTTTTTTTTTTACACGATTGTATTGGTTTTACAATGATATAATATGTTTTTATTTGTTTTTCAATTTTAGAATCTTTTTTAGTAGGTAAGTGAACATTTATTATAAATTAATAATTTTAAATATTTTTATTAACAATTGGGTAAATAATAACAGATAAATAATTTAGGAAAAAATCTGAAATTTTTACACAAAACTAGTTTTTGACAAAATTGATTTATTACTTTTGTTATTGTCATTTGAAAACAAACAATCGTAAATACTTGAGTTTTTGTCAAATTTTTATATTATAATAATTTTCAAAGTATTATATTACTCTTTTTAGTCATTTAATGGCAATGCAAAATTTATGATTTTTTTTATTTCAATAGTTGTTGGTATAAAATATTTTATTGGACCGAAAAATTTTTTTATACCATGTTTTCCATAAGTTGTTATTGTAGGAATTATAAAATTAAAATGAGCATAATTCTACAAATATTTATTTTTGTATACGCTCTAATTTAAAAAATATTGGATACTTCTACGTAAATTAACGATTTTTTTATCAAACATATTTATACCACGAATCAATATACGTAGGTATTCTACAATAAGTTTCTAATTTGTTCAAAAGTTAATAACAATAATATAATATGTAAAACATAGATACTACTATAATAATTAAATATTAATTTAGAATATTAAATGTAAAGTTTAAGGGAAAATTAATAAAATAGAATAAAATAAATATAATAACAATATAAATAAATCATAAAATATATTTAGTAATAAGTATAGGCTGACAGACCGTCTTCACTCAAAATCGTTTTTTGTATGCAAAGATTTATTATCAAATTCAAATTGAACACATAGATAGGTACATTGCATTTCAGTGGCTTACTCAATTATGAGGTTCACATAAACCAGCATAGCAATTAGCAGTTACCTATTTAATAATTTATTTTTTACCTGAAAATAAAATATTTACTAATCTACTATTCTTTTTTCTTGTTGATAAAACCTAATTATAGCAAATATTGTAAGAAAAAAATGAGTCTCGTATCAAATCCAACTTCGTGTAGGTGCATGATAAAAATTGGTATTATTTAAAATAATTATAACTTTAAAATGCATATAAACCTTTTGGGATGTACAAAAACAAAAAATAATAGTATAAGTTTTTATTTAATTTAAGACGGTAGGTACATACCAATCACCGGCTCCAGAAGCACTGACAGGCGTTTCTATTTTTTGCGCTGGATAATGTACTAACGAAACCGTGTCATCGGATTGTCTTGAGGCCAACTATCACAAAACAAAAACACATCGTTTAGATATTTTTATCACAAAAGATTTTTGTTTTCGTATTTTTTTTTTTTAACCCAACAGCATTTCGGATTGTAAATGTTTCGAGTTCATAAAATCTATACATAATATATAATACATATTACATAATATACCATATACATTATACATACCAACAGCCCTTTGTCGCCAAGCGTTACCATAATGACGGGAATGTGAGATATTAGCTTACAAACGATGTCTTTTGAACTATTCATTATGTGATCTCGTGTGTCGAATTCGTCGCCGCCGTTAATGGAAACTTTAATGGCGTAATTTACACGCTCTTCAGCTGTAATGAAAAAACAGAATTAAATTCCCTTTGGTATCTCTCACAAAGCGTTCAGAATTAGTATTCGATGATAAGGAAGTTGTCCATCGATTACTGTTGTACACAGCTTATACCAACACACAACACCTCTGTATCGAGCACGAGAGTTAGGGATAGTGTTTAAATGGATAAAGAGCAACTTATTTCGAAATCCTTGCGAGCTCAATGACGACAAAAGTATAATACAACTACGAGTGTCTTACAACTTTATGGTTGTTATAACGATAACCGTCGGTTGACGCATCAACGGGAAAGCCCATCAGATTTGTGATATTTTAACTTTTTATTGCTTTTATTTTCGTTTCAAACGAATCCACAAAAACTGCGTTCAGCCACATAATAATTTACGCACAACAAAATTCTGGTGTTTGTATAATATATAATTACGCTTTTATTTTATTAAAATGTCTATTACGATCAATTTGCTAATAAGGATTAGATTTAAGTATTGTCTAATGTGCAGTTGACGTTTACCAGGATTCTCAAGTCTCCTGAAAATATTATACTGATAAAAATTTCTCAATCAAACTTTTCCCAGTAGAAATCGGCAACAATAACTCCGTAGCTGGTAAATGCCCTTAAAAAATAATAGTTAATCGAGATTAAACCTATCTGTATAGTTATTAGTTCTTAACGAATAGCCCTCGGTGGTTTTGAAAGTCTTCGTGCAGACTGCAAATTCCAGAAATCGCTGCTACTATAATAAGAATTTCATTTCGGATAAATAATACCACAATACCAGGATAATATCTGAAAATCGGCGAAAAACGAATATAATATACAATTAAACGCGACGCACATAATATGACAACTTTGTGTGCTTGTCGGAAATGTTTTGTGATACATTATGATTCTGGAGATTAATTTAAGTACAACGGAAAATGTTTTATGGATTACGTTACAAGATCGTTCGAGAAAAATAACACATGACTTAGAATTCTGACATGTTAAATGTAGGTACTCCATGCATGTAAATAATGATTATGTATAAAATAATAATTTCACGATTTTATAATACAATAGGCAATAGCATATTATACCTATGTTATTCTAAATATATTCCATAAACATTAGATAAATAAATATAATAAATATGTATTACGTTTGTATATATACTATACAGTATAATATCCGACTTATGAATACTTCACTTCGTCGAGTTTCAAAATATAGGTCAGAAATAAAGAATTATTATAAGCAAAGATTTTGTGCGATTCGAAATTAATAAATAAATACTAGCTGAAAGGAACACTGTTTTTTTTTTTTCTTAAGATTGTATTGATTGGACAAACGAAAATTAATTAGTCGATTAAAATAAATTGAAACGCGGGTATAGCTTAAAAAAAAAGCAGCACCACCCTTTTGTCTTACAATACGAAACTCGGAAAATATTACAAGTTATAATTTAAT
Organism: Aphis craccivora; assembly: GCA_009835225.1. Classification (NCBI taxonomy): domain Eukaryota; kingdom Metazoa; phylum Arthropoda; class Insecta; order Hemiptera; family Aphididae; genus Aphis; species Aphis craccivora. The sequence continues at coordinate 45,632 of VUJU01000372.1, forward strand.
CGCGTTATGAATAGATTAATACCGTATTGTTGCATATTTCATCATTTCAATAAAAATATTAACAATGCTGGTAAGCGATTTGTACACTTAATAGTTTAACGCTGAGACTTTGCAGGTATTTATATTGTAGGTAGATAATCTTAATGTGCTGAGGAATCCTGACAGACTATTACTAGGTATACTCTGGAAGTCTGGTATTTGAGATGTAGATAGGGAATCGGATTTTTTCTTTAGAAGATCATTCGAACGTAATGTAATATAATATAACGTGTACAATCAATGTGACAAAATTATAGCGTATACTATCGACACAATTCCTAATATAACTATCAGTAATAAACTGTACTTTATGGCTTGCACTATCGGTTTTATGTACTATATTTAATCGGTATACGTTTTAAAGTTAATTTTATATGATGAGATAGTTCGGAAAATTCTTAATTTCGTTAATGAGTGTACCTCGTTTATGCGCAAACATAATATTATATGTTTTCTTTTTAGCTTGGTTGTTTACCCGACCATTAGTAGTATTATTCGTTTGATACACACTCATTATTCAATATCAAAACATATTTTTCTTACTGGTTATATCGTATATAATGATACATTAATTAAAAAATAATAAATACATATTATAGTTATTATCGTTAAGCCAAATTATAAAACTTTTATACCTACATAAAAATGGAATAAGCATAATATTTACAATAATAAATATGATATAAAACGCGAGAAAAAAAACCCACTTCATTAGATTTACGTTCTTCTGACTTCGAATGAATTCCATAATAATAACAGAATTTTAAAAGCTTAAATTTTTAACGTGACGTAATATAATACAAATTGGAAAAGACAAGCACAACGCTGATACCTAACATATTATGAACATTTGCGATCCGAGATCCAAAAGTACAAAATTACATTAATGCAATTGTGATTAATTTTTTATTTATGTACAGACATACTGTAATAGCGCACATAGGTACACGTTTCTTATATCCTAATTATATTCTTGAATTATTATCATCATGTATCTCTGAAACTATTATTAAATTATTAAAAAACTATATTGCTATCATTATATTAATATTAATTTTCAATTTATTTATTTACTAAAACTCTTATTTTTGTTGATTCTTCATACATTGCATATCTATTATTGTAAATAAACATTACCTACTATATACTATAAATAAAGGAATTGTGGTTCTGCTCAAAATGCCCAACGAAATATATATAAATATGTTTGCGAGAAGAATTTCCTGTTTATTTTCTAAGATTTTAATTGGCAACACGGAAAATTAGTAGAAGGATAAAATAATAAATTAATAAACGGCTTTTTGCATAATTTGTATTCATAAACGTTTCAAAATTAAAAAGATTTATATTTAATTTTCTACGGGAATTTTGATCACTTCGAGGTCTAAAATATGTAATCAAACGTTTTAATCTTTTCATATTCGAACATAAATTCTAACCCTCTACACAGTGTTAGGTATGTGTATAATAATAGAGAAGATAATGTCCTGCAAGTATGGATTATTTCAGTGTAATATCTATATAGGGCGTAATATTTAAACGATTGTTAATGGCGCTAATCGAATAGTATAGTCGAAAAATATACGTTAACCTCCGAACGTGTACTTATACGATTTTAGTAATAAGATAATATAAAACACAAAACATAGGGTGTTTATATTATAATGAGGTATTGGTAAACAATAATTTTATTATATGAATTCTCAATAATTTTTACTTACATTATTGGTAGACATTTTATTAAGACAAAAAAAAATTGTAATAATATTGTAAGGTGGTTAAGAATGGATTTTCAATTTGTATTAATTATAAAAATAAGTCAAATTATATGACCTCACTCAGAGACATTCTAAAGTTACAGTCGTTTACTGGTTTAATTGTAGTTACTTATATACAAGTTGGCTATAAATATTATAAATAAATCATTACTAGTTATTTGAAGTTCATAAAATGTTAAAAAAATATATTGAATTTTTTTGAATTAAGACTCATGAGTTGATTTAGTCTTTTGGAATTAAATAATATATATATATAAATGTATATATAAATATAATATAATAATATAATATAAAATATAAAAAATATAATATAACATAATATATTATATAATTAATATATAATTTATTAATTTACAACAAATTCTAACAATGTCCAACAAATCTATTTAAACATAATTGGATATGTTTAGAAAAATTCTATTAACACTTTAATGTCAAATTCACGCCTCTTATACAATGAAACTCCATGGAACTTCCCTGTGACAGACGGTTGTTTTACAATCTTTTCAATTTGAAAAGCTGCGATTGAATTTTTAATTAATAAAAAAATACCGACAAAAATAGATAGGTTCAAATTTTGAGTAAATGGTATATATGTTACTGTTTAGAAATTAAATTAAATGTGACAATATTAGGTTTGAAAAAACAATAATTCTTTTGTGTTTTAAATTTTGAGTATCACGATAACGATAGAATAATTTATTTTAAAATGACGTGTTATATTTACAAAAAAATACTCTTAAACATGCCTTACTTTATTATTATTGTACGAAAAATTGGATTTTTATTAAATATTTTTCATTTTGAAAGGTAGGTAAATAATCATTTATAAAGAATAATGTATTTGATATTCAAAATGTAGTGTCTTATTCGTATTTATTTTAAAACAATAATGTCTAGATAAAATAATTAGTTTACCAGTATAAATGAACTAATTTTCATTATTTAAAATAAGTACATTATTTTTTTTTAATTTTAATAAAGGACTATAATTTTATAACTGATCTAAAATACAAATAAATCATTCATATTTTATGTAATGAATTAATTACATTTCATAAAATGTCATTATATTTGATAGGTATTAGGTAAGTAATTTTTGAACATTTATGTTTGATAAACTATTTAAAAAATAATTTGTTAGATATTTTTTCATTTTAAATAATAGAATTAATTAGATTTAACTTTGCATTATTATATTTCTGTGTTTAAATAAAAAGAGAAATATAACTATTATATTATAATCATTTTATACACATTTTGTGAAGAGTATCAACTTTTTTAATTTAAAAATAAACGGTTTTTCATTTTTATTGACAAACCAAAAATAAAAACTTAAAACTTCAAATGAAGTTTGAATTTCAAGAATCGTATAAAATTTAAATTATATTTTTTTTCTCATTTCTCTATTTCTGTCTCGTTCTCTCCCCTTTAAAATATCTCCTACTACTGTTCACAATCGAAATAATTGTAATGCTTTTATAGTTCCGAGTGATTTCAGAATAACTCATTCGCTATAAACCGCTGATTGAAGACAATACGCTGCTATTGTGTATGCATCTACAGTCTACACGCTGGCTCTTGACGTCTGAGTGGTATTCATGTAAGAAGTTTTGGTACATTAATCATTGACGACGCTGTTCGTCGTCAAGAAAGAGAAATGTAGTGTACACGGTATATTCCATTGGGGAGTACACAAATGAAAAACAAAAATCTTGCGAAAAACATTTTGTCAAAACATATTCCACCGATAGTGTGGTACTGTACCTACTGTGTACACTGAAATAATATATATCCGTTGAAATAATTGTTAGGTAGGTAATCAAAGATTTGCATTTCTATCCATATAGTAAAAAAAAAAATCTGTATGGTTCATCAAAATACATATTTTAAATATTAAAACGCTGCTCAGTCTCGATAAATTAGACGAGCTTTCACAAAGATAATAAGTGTATATTTTTCAAACGTAAGCATGCGCTATACATTTATTTTGCGAATCGTTTTAATCTCGTTTTCTACTCACACGAAAAGCAACTTACCATATATAAATATACTATATACAATATTAATAAAAGAAGAATTAATTTTAAATTTTGTTATATGCAAAGAACCAATCAATTTCAGATTAAAAATAATTTGTTACCACGGTTGTTAAGTGTTTTTTAATGGGTTGCAGGTACCTTTCAAAATTATTTTTACCATGCATCTATAATTTTATTGGCGATGTTCGAATGACGGACTGAGTGGAAAATATATAGTTATTGAATTAAAGCATACACAGAGATGATATATTAATATGAATGTAAAATTGTAAAACCATGAATTTTAGTTTCAAATCTGCTTCATTGAAGCATCGAAATGTTAAACAGCGTCGAGTCAAAATCAACTTCATATATAGATGGTTGTATGACTAAAATGCTGCGATGAGTAGAAGATAAATTACTGAATACATTTAATCATCAATAATAATATAGTCAGTATAATGCATGGAAAAATAGATGAAAATATTTATTTAAACATCCATTAAAATTAAACCCTATTACCTTATTCACCGATTTTGGTGTAAAAAACCTTTATGCAATTACATTGGACTAATAATTAAATAATATATTTTTGTTTCCATTATATATTTACAATAAAATAAATATATTCAAATTTCAAACACCTACACATTTAATAACTTATGTACAACAAATAGGCGAATACGGTAATACAACTAACATTTCAAAAACTATATAATAAATTTGAGTTATTTGCATCATCATAATATTTTTTTTAACATGTTACCTCTTGCCTATACCATTATAATGATTTATGTCTCACGCAGCTGTGTTATATAAATGTCAGATAATAGTATTAGAAATTTCCAAACTTAATTTTTGACTAGTATAATACGCAACAAAACATAACTAATTGACATAAATAGTGAAATATAAATAATAAAGTACTTATTATAACTTTCAATAAGTTGGCAGTTAGCAAGCATACACAATATCGGTTGAAACTGACGTTGTTGATGATTAAATGTAAATAATAACTACGAAGAACTAGATAGAATTATAATATTTTCGTAGAGTATATAATTTTTAAATAAATTACTAGCAGTTTACTAATTAAAATATAATATATGTGTATGATTTTTTTTCTTTCATTAAAAACGATGATTGTATATTCTTTACAACTCACTCAAGTGAAGTTAAAAAGTTGTTTATATACAAGTAATATAACTTAACTAGTAAATGGCCGTTCTTGATTAGAGATTTGTAGTCTTATTAAACCTCAAAGAAATTTATGTAGCTTCTCATTTTTAATTTAATAAGAACATAGCCAACGTACTCGTATAATGGAATTTTTGAAAAGAGTTCATTATTATTTTTTTTTATATTTAGTAACCCTTCTCTCTTACATTGTAAATCTTATTTAATTCGTCCAGTTATACGCAAAATCTATTTATATTATTATACTTTGTAATAGGTTTTAATCAAAATGAATCGAACTTTAAAGAGTTTTTACTGGAAAAAAAACAAAATTAATATAAAATTATATGATACCAATTTAATATTATATTAACTGAAATATTTTATTATTTTATTAAAACATAGAATAAAAAATAAATAGTAATATTCTACCTAACTAAAAATATATCATAATATTATGTACAAAAAAAAAAAAAAAAAAGAAAAAAATTATTGAAAATTAAAGCCACAATACTGTTAAATAAATGACTCTAAGTATAAACAATATTAAATTTGTATAATAAATATGGACTCATAATATTTATAAGGTCATAAATAATAATGTTTTATATTATATGATGAAGTAACCCTTAAAATATAAATACATAGATATCATTCAAAATTGTTAGTTATTGTTCCATACAACAAATGTAGACTACAATAGGATTATTACATTGAATTATTTACAAAACATGTCAAGAATACATTAGTCACAAACCAACGGTCAATACTTTATATGTATATATTTTAAATTGTTTATTTTACGAAAAATTAGATAAAAATAAAAATAATATAGTTTTGAAGATTTTACTTTTGGCAATAAACTATGATGATTACAACATTACTTGAGTAATAATAACTCTAATATAAATAAACACAAAAATGATAATTTTTGTAAATTTGTAATTTGTATCAACAATAACGTACCTATATATGTATTTTATAAAATTAATATTTTACCGTCAAATATTTACGGTTTTGAATTTAGTTATAAATAAAATGTTCAATAGGGATACTTCGTAACGCCATGTTTTCTACAAACAGAATACAAATGCATTCCAATAAAAAATGACACGTTCAATAGAAATATGAAATCATAATTTTAATATATATATATCGTTTTTGAACCAATTTATTTTTCTGACACTTCACTTAATATATATATATATATGTATTATAAGTAATGAAAAATACACGAGAGAGTAATCATGATATTTCGATCTCCGATTGGCGACGAAAACCCACAATTCTTTTGCTGTCAGGGATTTGTAAGAAGTCTGTAGTTTGTTTATCGATAACGGCACTTTCACGACTTATCCCCGAATTTTCGTTGATTTCCGTTTTCTTTTTAACTCGTAAAAACGATTTTAACGATTACCTCACCAATACACTGTACACGCATATCTCGTATATTCTTCAGTGTCCACACGCGTTAGACAAGGGCAAATTTTAAATCCGTGGTATATTCCTTAGTATTGTTTTCCGCACGAATTTAAACATATTTCGTGTTATGTTCTATTGTATTTAACTTATAGGTGATAAGATTACGTATGTGCTCCTCCATTGCCATTGTCCACTCGGTTTCAAACACTGTCACCAAAATTTTATTTTAACATATCTCAAAAAAATATACTGCTTTGGAATATGAAATTGATAATATATGTTGTCACTAATATGTTTAGTTTCAATGATAACAATAACAAATAGTATATATATATTTTTTAAATACGATCTTCACAATAATTTCAACTTCAAAAAAAAAAATATATATTCTAAAAATGTTATACTATTTAAATAAAATAATTGTTTACATATCAAAAGACCTCCTTTAAATATTGTTAACCGGTCAGCAGTGTATAAAATATATATATTATTGGGCTATTAATTTCGCGTACATGGTTCAGACGCAAGTTACGGTGTTGTTATATTAAGCTTCAAGTCTATTATAAACAATAATTATAATATTGTATACATATTACATACAATATAGCTCGTAGATAATATTTTCATTATAATAAAAACGGCCAACGCCAAAATGTCTGTTTTTAAATATTATTTAGTTAGAATACATTACAAGGTTTCTACGTATTATATTTCCAAATCGATGAAAAATAAAACCCTGAAAATAAACGCAACATGACGTACCTATATATCATTTATACATCATTATCACGGTAAAATTATGGTTTCTAGTGAACCGTCTGAAAAATATATACTTGTACCTGTGCCCCACTACATCTTCCCTCAAACCTACCTACCTGTCTATTAATATACTCTTCTACTCACTTTTTAAGTAGTCTTTAGAGCTTACATAACTATTTTTATACTTAATGCAAATAAATAGTTTAACTTTTAAAATATTAACATAAATTAACTATGTAACTCTAAATAAAGCTATCTCAACTTTGTAAGAAACATAAAAACAAATATTATAATTTTTTTTTTCAATTTTTGTTTCAGGTTATTTAGTAAATTAAATAATATCAATTTGAATTTATAATATTTTTGGCAGGGTAATATAGCTAGTAAAAATATTATAAAACTAAATGTCTAAAATATTATTATTTAGGTATAAAAGTTATATAAATAAAATTATTAAAGAGAGAAAAATGCAATGTCTGTTTTCATTGGTATGTGAAATATAATATAATATTAGTACATATAGCTTCTAAAAAAAAAAAAATACAATACAATCTATGCTTATTTTCATATTATTTATTATTATATATAAATTATTATTCATTGATTTCATTTTTCAAATAATTTGAATCATAATATAAGTACTTTCAACTAACAACTGATATAATTTACATAACAATTATATGATTGACTTTCAGTAGTCTACACTCTACGTCGTAAAACTACTTATAAACTTACTATACATCAATGTTTTTAAATTGTTTATTTATGGGATTCATTAAATTTCTATAGCATTAAAAATATATTAATAATAACACTTATACTATTTATGTTTATTTATTAATGAATTCGTACATCCTAGAAAATAAATAAACAGTTTGAGCATTGTTTGATCGTCAAAATTATTCATGTGAAACTGTGCAATATAATTTCTTATGCGTAACTAATTTAAATAAGTAAATAAAACAGTGATAAAATCCTTTAGCCCTTTAGCAAATATACATAACAGTGGGAGGCACTAAAGGGAACAGCTAGTTAATCACTTGGAATTATAATAATATAATATATTGTAAACAACGAAAACTTTTGCCATTAAGAATGACAAAACATGTAACAAAAACATTTTGTTTTTAATTTGAGAATTCCTAATAGAAAATTTATCTTGCTAAACAAATTTATATCATCATAAAAAGTTAAAATTATCAAATGTCGACATTTTTAAAATAAGTTGTATACATTAAATATATAGTCTGTTAAAAATATTATTTAATATTTATTTAAATATTATATTATTAAATAAACACTAATAAATAATATTAAGTACCTGCCTATAATAATTATTTGAATATTGATTACTTTTGAAGTATTGCATTTGAAAACCTTGAAATTAATTTATATGAAAAAAATATTTAAAAAAGAACTAATGGCAATAAATAAAAATTATTTTTAATAATAATTCGTATCCTTAAAAAATTTATTTAAGTAATTAATTAAGTAGTAAATTATTAGTATAAAAATGAAATATATATTTTATGAAAATGTAAAATGATTTTTATTTTTTAACTATTTCAAAATTATGTAATGTGATAAAAAAAAAGAGTAAGGAATATTAAGTACATACAAACAATGATTTTATGTAAAACTGGCTACTACAATCAATATTTATTATGATGCATTCAAAATGTGAGATTCCAAATTCATAAAAATAAAAAGTACTTAAAAATTAAATTATTTATTTAGAATAATTACTTACAATCAGAATCATGTGTTAAAATATAATATGCTCGTATTTTGGAGAACTAATTGTAAAATTATATTAAAATATGATAATGTTTACCTGGAAGTTTTTTAGATATTTCTTGGAGCTCTTTTAAGTTTGGAGACATAAAGGAAAGCGCTTTCCACATATCCGAATAGAATGGTTTGGAAGCCACAGCAATGTCAGTTGTTTCAAAGTATACTGTAGAATACAACAAATAACAAATCACAAGAGAAACTACATAATATCCAAAATATATTTACTCCGTTTTAGACAACTGGACGCTTACCTGGTATATTTTCCTCGTTGCAAAATCCAATTACAAATTCCATTGTCTCCGGACAAATATTGCCATCGATAACCACGAGCGGAGTTTGGTACAACGCATCGATATTTTTCTTGATCTATCGACACGGAATAATGATAACAATATTTATGATAAGATTCGTAAAATAATAAAAATTCAACTTATTTAAAAAAAATGTATTACACAAAACACGAATAATCTATAGTACCCCCATTTATTTTGTAAAAATACATTTATTAAACATTTTATTTTTAAAATTTTTATGTATACTTTAAGAATATAGTTTCAAATTCTTGATTTTTTTTTTTTTTTTATATCAATTTTAAGAGTGTCTGAAGTAACAACTAATGATACAAATGTAATTATTTCAAATGGGAACGCCGATATCACTGTAAATTATTAAATGGATGAATTTTTTGAACATTTTGATGTAACTAATCCAAAAATTGAGCTAGTGGTCTTCCAGTTGTATAATTTTTACACTAAGGGTATAATAGTCCTTCAAAATGGTTTTCAAAAATATAAAAAAGTAATATATATCATATTAGTGATAGTATTTATTTTACAAATTATAAACTTTTAAAAGATTAATATTAATTATTACAATTTTCTAATTATCATAGCACCCATTATTATGGAATTATTACATTTTAGCACATAATCTTAAATAACTCAAAAACTGTTTGAATCCAATACGCCAATATTTTTAGGAAAATTATTCAATATAGTAAAAAAATAAAAAAGGTTTTTATTTGAAAATAGAAGTTTTTACCACAATGAGATATTGTTTAAGCAGTACAAATCAAGTTCAAATATCAAGAATTTAAAAAATAAGATATTTAATTATATTTAAAACTTTCGAATATCAGATTTCAAATAATTACATTATTAAATGAAAAATAAGTATTTTTATTAGGGTCACAAACCTAAAATATTAAGACCACAAACAGTTTAAACTTAAAAGAGTAATAAAAATCAAAAATAGTTGTAAAAATAACTGTTCACTATCCTCATCGTGTATTTATTATTATTATTTTTTAATTGACTTTTAAGCATTAATGATTTAAAAATAAAATTTAATTAACTAAAAGTGACTGACACGCTAATAGTTATTACAATAATACCGAAATTGATTGTTTTAGAACTATGAGATAAGTGAAGTTATAGCTAAGCAATAGTAATTTAAAAATATATAATGCGACACTGTATTTCATTTGATTCGAATTGATCTTCAAATTGTAAACTTTTTGATAGAATTAATTGAAAATAAACTTTTGAGTAATTGTATTATACATTGTTATATATTTGTACAATGATCGTATTTGACAACTTTCTAAATTAATTTCTTTTAATTTTTATTTAGCTTCACAATAAATAACAAAACAATTTTATTATTATAAACTAAATGGAATATAAAAAAAATATTAAGTACCATATAATTCATTTTAAATTCCTAGTCCGTTAAGTAAATATTATTTCAGACAATAAAAATAATTTTAAAAAACTCTAATTTTTATCAAGTCATTAAGTTAAAATAAATGTTTTACTACCTACTTAGATTTATTTAAATACCACTCGCATTATATTTGTCATAATCATTAAAACTCAAATAAATAAACGTTTAATTTCCTTCCACTTAAAGGTATGATACCTAAGTGAATATAATATGAATAAATATTATGTATATAATAGCTTTTTAAGAAATCAAATGAAATGTAAGATAAGTGGCCACATATTTTATATATCAATTATCAATGTATTGTTTTAATATTTATATAATCAATCATAAGTTATAACATACATTATAATATATATATACAGTGTGTTCACCAATTTAGGGAACATTAAATTTATTCTAGAATAAATCTGATTTTTTTTACAAGTCTGTGGTATATAAATATTAAATATACATAATTTTATAAATTCATTTCAAAATGTTTATCTTTTTTAACTGCGCATACGCAGTGAAAATGGTTTTTTATTTTATAGCAACAATTATTTGAACGCAATATTCAGATAGGCCTATTTTTTAAAGTAATTATAATTCAATAATTATGGTTCCAAATTCAAAATTGACTGAATAATAAGAGCCACTTCAATTTTAATAAACCATTTACTATTCTTAATGATTTAATAATGCATAATAAAACCATTTATAATTATTTATTACTAGTTACTTTTTAAATAATATTTGTACGTAGGTTTTTTTTTTAATTGTTATAAACAACATAAACAAGACTAACATAATATAGGTATAAAATTATTTATTAAAAATAAAAATTCGTAAAAATATTCAATTTTATTTTAGAACTTACTATAGTTGATTCATTAAAATTTCTTTAAAAAATAGTAGGCCTATCCGAATATTGTGTACAAAGTAATTGTTGTTATGAAATAAAAAAACATTTTTAAAGCGCATTCTCAGATCGAAATGATAAAAATTGTATAATGTATCTATAGTCTATAGATGTGTATTTATATACCACCAGCTTATAAAAAAAAATCGATTTATTCTAATATAAGGCCTAGAAGTTCAATGTTCCCTAAACTGATGAATACGCTGTATAGTGTATATACAATATATTAGTATATTATTAGCCCTCAAATCAAAATTAGACTAAAAAGTGTATAATCAAGTTTTTAAAATCAAATGAGTTGTGTTTAGTAAAATTCAAATATCTAAGAAAGTTTTGTTCATTTTTTAGTATTATTAAATACTTATCACTATTTTTATAATATATGTAATATTATATTAAAATAATATAAAAATATTTTATGACTAATAAGCATTGCCAATGATGTTTCGAAAAAAGATTTATAATAAAAAAATATGTATGTATTATACAGTGGAGGCCGCTTATAAGATTCGCGAATAATAAAGGTTCAGTCGCTTATTAGACTCAAATTCGTCTGAAACGGTTCGGACATAACCAAATACATTATAAAAAATCTGTTTATCACTACTTTGATTATTAGACTAAAATTAAACAATTTTGGTTAAAATGTAGAAATAAATTGATTTTGAAAATGTACATATTTTTGTCAATTATTGATTCTGATTTCGATTCATGCTTTATAATTTGTGTATGAAAGTACAAAAAATATTATAGTATTTCATATTTATCGCAATTATCGTTATTGTAGTGTTAAGTATTAATTATACTCTTAATTATCTGGCACATAATACAAAACAAACCAAAATTATAATTTTTCAATCGTAAACAAGTACATAGTTACCTATATAATATAAATTTTACCTATTTGAATAATTAAAATATGTATTAAACTGTATTATCTGATTTTTATTTATTTTCCAATAAGCATAATATGTATTTAAGTAGATTAGAGTAAAATAAAAGTCATAAATATTTAACATTTTTGTTTTTTTCTCACTTTGTTTATAAGATTCATTCGGTTATAAGAGTAAATCTGTGCTGATTCTTAAATAAGTCTTATAAGCAGTGTCCACTGTATATAGCATTTACACACGGATATACATGCTATATATTCATATTAAATAAATATATATATAAATAATAATATTGAAATGTATCATTGATAAAAATATTTAGCATTTTATTTATAATAGGTATATATTTAAGTTCATTCAATGGATTTTATTTATACTTATCATTTTCCAAATTCTATAATATTTCAAAATATGTTGAAAAAAATTTAAGTTCATTATTTCTTTTTTATATTATTACAGTATATTGCATAAAATATCATAATAACGGTTAAAGCCTTAAAACTAATGATTATAATTGAGTAATCGAATACTCGATGTTGTTAAGGCAATTAAAATATTAACTTGACGATTAAAGTAATTCAATCACACCGACGGTATTAAGAAACTCAATTAACATAGGAAACGAATTATTTGACTCATTTTAGGTGTATACCAGCCACCAGGTATAAAATAGTATTATATGTGCCCACTCCATTTATACGTGCGATTGCGTCACGTTGTCTATAGTATATTAAATCATTTTGACAATATTTCAAAAGGAATTAAATTATACAAAATATATTATAATCTATAAACAGAAATTACCATGTCAACAGATATTCGTTTGTGGCATTCCATGTCACCGATGCAGGCCATGCAATCGCCATGCTGGTCCTGGAACACCACGCACCAAGAAGTCGGCTGATTATTGGCAACGACGATCTTATCTGTGTTCTAAAAAAAAAAAAAAAAAGGTCTTAACGATACAGAAATGTAATGTAATATCGTATAACGGAAGATTGACGAAAGAATAATATTATACTCACTATATGGCCGAGTGATTTGATTATCGTGTCGCCGTTCGAGTCGTCGCCGACAGCGGACAAGAAACAGACGTCGTGTCCGAATCGGCCCAAAGCGTCCGCTATATTTCTACCTACCCCGCCGCTGACACGTTTCATTTGACCTGCCAACATACGACCGTCTAGCTGAAACATAACGTGTACATAATAATATTACTAAAAATTAGTATCGTTATACGTATAATATCGTATTCGTGTGGCATTATTATTGTATCGTTCATTCATTGGACACGCCCGAAGAATATCCGATAGATGTTCTGCTTACACAGTTACGCGTATATGTCTTAATTAATCTAATTTTGAAAATTATATTCGTTCAATAAACGTACTAATGTGAACACTTGTGATTTCGCAAAACTGTGAATTCTCATTAAATACACAGCGCCAAACGAAGATTTGATCGGTTTGTATAAGCTTTCAATTTGTATACCATTCCAACTAGTCATTATTAAATAACGTATAGCAAATCTGTCACAGGAGTATGATTCATTTTTGCGCCCTCTGTAGTGTATTATATATTATTAGCATAGCTATAATCAAAATAAAATACTTTAACAAACAATGTGTTGCTTTCAGAAATATACAAATAAATACGAACAATTGATTAATAATAATAATAAAAAAAAACGATTTAAAATATATTTTTATTATAAAATAAAACGAAATACTCAGAAATTTCAATCAATTATATTGTTATATAGTTAAAAACTTAATGCTATTCAATTATTGATTGCGTTAGTTAAAAATTGTTATAAACGATTAGTTTCAAAGTTAAAACGTTTAAAGATAACAATACCTATATTAAATACACAGGATGAATTACAATGCATTATTTTTTCCCCGTATTCCTTTTAATAATGAAATTATTCAAATTCTGATTCTTGGAATTTTTAAATAAGGATAAAGTTTATAGTTTTATACTATATAAGTAGTGTCCTGTTACACGCTTATTATTTCAAATAACTAACATTTTTTACTGCAAACTGTTAAGCAGATAACTACAAATGTCGACGTATCAGAATCGAAATTTTAATGAACAATTTTTGAATTATTTAACTTTGTATACCAAGGATAATAAGTTATCATGATATTATGATATTATTTGTTACCTAACTGTAGTTGTAACTAATAATTACTAATTTATAATGACCTAATAACATTTTATAATTCGTAAACATTAGTCTAGTTCCTACCGTAGGTACTTTTATACTTTTATACGAATTTTGAATAGATACATCAAAATGAATATGCTTAAAATTCCAAAAACCAGAATTTAAATAGTTTAATATTAAATAATAAAATAGTAAGAGTATACTTGGTAACTCACCTTGTTTAATTTTGTCTTTTTGACTATAACTTTTTTTTTAACAATTATTTTGTTTTAATATAAACATGAATATACTGATATTTTTTTTTCCAATAGATATTATACACACATAACAAACATACGAATTTCCATTACATTTATATACAACAGATATATATATATATATATATTATATTATTCAGTCTACAGCATCAACAGAATCGAAGAAGCCTCGGGATGACAGAATGCTTTGATGATACAGTCGGTTCTAAGTCTAAACCCTAGGGCAAAACACAAGAAAATTCTTTTCTTTTTAAAATAAATTAATTTAACTAACGAATTATAATGAACTCTATTGTAAATAATTATATTTTATTATCTAATTAAAAGTAATGTAACTAATGCTCTTGCAGTCAAGTTACTATGAAGACCAACAACTCATACAAAAAAAAAAGTGAGTAAGTGGGTACCGCTGTGCTGTACATTATAGGTGCCATGAGGATCACTATTATATAATATTATAGGAGGGTTAAATTTGAATCAAATGATAATTATCATTGTATACGAAAAACGATTCTGAACGAAGATGATTTGTCAGTCTAGGATATAATTTTTAGTGCAGGTTGGTGAAAAGGGTGATTTATGTTTTAATGGTCTGAATCAAAATTTAAATTTTTTTATAATTATTATTAGCTAAACTTATGGAAAATCTTGTATTAAATTTTCAACACTTAGCTACTTATATAAAAATTTGTATGAATTATACCTAAAAAATAATTTATAAATATTCATGATTTTGACGAACTTTCGTCAATATTTGAACTTCAAATGCTAATAAAAAAAAAATGTGCCTATGTATTCTTATAATTTTTTAATCACTATAAGAAGAACTTATGAGGAACTTTTTAGTAAATTTTCAAGTATTTTGATAGGGCCAAAAAAATTTAATCGACACTTCAAAAATATTTTTTTCAGAAAAATTGAAAATTTCAGTTGTCTATAAATAGCTCAAAAAAAGTCAAAATATTTTGAAATTTAAATCATGTAAAGAAAAGCCAATCTAAATAACTGGTAAAATTTTCAAGTATGTACGACTTATACTTTTTGAATAATAACAAATATTTAAAGTCGTTTGAGGATAAATCGTTACGTTACGCTATTTCCTAAAAATTTAAAATTCAAACTCACTTAAAATTTTTCCTATAATGATACTTAAAGTTTTCTCTATAACTACTTGAAGGAAAACTTATGGAAAACTTGGTGTTGTATTTTTAATCCTTAGTTACACAAAAAATTTTATGATTTTTCAACTACAAAATTACTTGCAAATTTTCGCGTTTTCAACAGATATCGTAAAAATTTGAATTATAAACGCTTATAAAAAAAAATCGTGATTAACGATTTTTAATTTTTTTTAAGCTACAATAAGAACAACTCATAAGGAACCTTGTATTAAATTTTCAATATTTTTTGGTCATCCAAAATTATTTTATCGACACTTTAAAAAAAAATTCTCATAAAAATCTAAAATATCAGTGGTCTATAAATAACTCAAAAAAAAATCAAAAATTTAACTGTATATAGATAACACTAACTTAAACATCTGGTGAAAATTTCAAGTATTCATAGTGATTAGTTTTTGAATTACAACCATTTAAAAACAAAACTCGAAAACTGGTTTTGAGTAAAAATTCCCGTTTTTCCTTAAATTTTTTTTGGTTTTTCTTGGTGCTTTTGAAAACTATAGGGAAAATCAAAAAATGACCTCCTCAATGCACCAACTAGATTCACTTACAAATCGGAAAAGCTACTAAAGTTGAAAAAAACACATAATATAGTAAAATCAATACATTCATCGCTCCGCTCACAATCTAAAATACAATAAAATATCACTTAGGTACACAACCTATAACTGATATTAACTACATTACCTACATTAACTGCATACAAAAAAGTAGTAATTTTATAACAATAGAAACTACTTTATTTATAATTTAACCTAGGTACATTTAATAATCTGTTAAATTAGTAAAAACAATTTAGACAAGTTATTAATTTGCTAATAACCTATAATACATACCTACATATTCTAAAAACACATCAGCCGATTTACACGTAGGTATTTAATATAATTTATGAACAGGCTAGGAAAATACAAATGAACATGCTACCACGCAGGAAAGTTACGCAAACAATACTTGGTCCGTTAAGCTCCATGTTGGGCACTATAGGTTATTATCTGTTCTATAGAAATTCGTCAAACAATTTAACCTCAAACCACCTCACTGTTACCAGATGCTATACGAATCCAAGCATTTATTAGGCCTTAAAAACACTTTATAGGACAAATAGTTACCTAAGTAAAATTACAAGCTATGAACAATATTATAATTTCAGTATGGATAAATTAAAGCATGACTTCAGAATAGTAAGTTTGCACAATTAGGTCAACTAAAGTCCGTTGATGCTCAAAAAGAAAAAATATGGAAACAAATAACAAGATAAGGAATCAAAAATAATTTATCGATTATCATAAACATATAACATGAAATAACATTATACTATTTACTACTTACAATAAGATAATGAAAAACACTCATCTAATATCAAAAATACCAGTTATTTGAAATTATAAAAAGACTACAGAATTATCTGTAGATTTATCCTCTCTTCTGTAAAAACGTCTATGTGTAAAGTTTGAAGTTATCATAAAATTCAATTTTGTTCCAAATTTATAATATATTATTATCAATTTGTTAATTTACACTACATTTTTCTATTTATTCTGAATTAATCTGCAATTAAGGCCCAACAACTTTTTGTTCTTCGTAAACCCTAGAACTCTGAACATAATATGAAAAATATTTTATTTATTATGAATGCAGCATATATTTATACAATAAACATTACAGTCAAACGGGGTAATAAAAAACCACTATCAATATTTAAAAGTATATTATTTTCTATACAATTCATAAAAATATCACAAAAGCATTACAATGTATAATCGATGGTCATGTTCATTATTCACGCGAAATGCCTATATTATATATATATACGTTTTACAATGTATAATACAATTTATTATAATAGTTATATTTAATATTATATTTTTAGAGTAATTGTAAATTATCAAATGAAACGTACGCTGCTTATAAAATGTAATGAGTATAATAATAATAATCAAATAAGTAATGTTTTAATAATTATTTTTTGATAATTATTATTATTATTATTACAAAACATTGGATAAACGTACATCATACGAGTATAAAGTATAAGCTGTAGCCGACACAACAATATTTATGATAAACCATATATTATAATGTTAAACGAGACCGAGGAAAACGGATATTGGCGGATGGATATGCAAACAGATAGCAACGCAGTGAATATAATCGATGTGATAAATCAGCATTGACGTTAAGCACTAATATATACCGGTAAACGTACACTACCCGTGGAGCTTATTCACTCAGTTGACAATTAATTAACTAGTAATCGGTGATCTATACATTTATTACACAGAGCGTACCAAAATGTATACCAGCACAAACACATTGATATGGGCCAACATGGAGGAAAATAAATTGAAATATATATACCGTGATCAATCAAATTGATTTACAATATACCATACAGTATACATATAGAAAACATATTAGTTGAAATTAAAAATATAATGTGCACTCATAATATTTATCCGGTTTACCGTGTAAAATAATCTGTGTACCTAAACTATTAATTCATGTCGAAATCCGATGACAAAATAAAAATATCATATCAAGTACGAAGATTTCTTACTCGATTTCATTGCTCAGATTGAAGTAATAATTCAATTTCGATACATAGGTATTTACTCAAAGAAAACGCGATGTAATATTAACTTGCCAGCTATTTTAAATTTAACGAAGATAGATTAGGTGCTATTTCATCTACAGACATTTTCTCACAGAATCGTATTGCCATCATTAAGTATACAACGAAAAAGGTCCTTTGACATTGAGAAAATTCAAAATATGTATTTTTCTCTTATTGAAAAACTTAGTGTGTTGTATAGCGATCTCTCTCTCTCTATATTTATATATATAACGATGGCGCATACACACAACACACACTTGCGTATACACGATCGCATTGATCAAAAGAAATATGCGAATTAAACCCCTTACTTGGCATGGTTGCAGACTACGAAGGAGTACGGAGTATACGAAACGTCGAAACACATATAAAAGTACGTGCGGTGTCCGTTAGAGATAAGTCGCGATTAAAATTCATGAGCCCATAAAAAATGACGCGTTTTCTTAAGTGTGGCATGAATTATCGGGGTCGGAGGTGAGTGGACGTGATAGCAGTCAACGGAGCTAGGGGCGACGAGGAAGAACCGAAGACTTTTTCGATATAAATGCGTGAGCCTTTTCTTTCTCTTCATCCGTCTCTCTCTTTCTCTCACTCTAGCGCGTTTTATAGCTGTTTTTCGCCATCTCTCCCTTTCTATTTTTCGCTCTTCGTCATCGTCGTCGTCGTCGTTGTGTATTATATATTCCATCTCGTTGTTCCGTCTTTTTCCTTTGGCGCATTAACCACGCCGTCCATCATTCCACAAATGAGATATAATAATAATTGGAAGGTGAAAGTGAAAGAGGTAAAAAGGGTTCGACGGGGTGAGTATAGGGGTCAAGACACGGGACAGATTTTACCGAGATGAAGCCTAAATTGGCGGCCGGAGGAATGATGGTGCGCGCGGTTGACGCGTTGTGGAGCAGGGACCACCGCACGGTGAGGGGCAAGGTGGATTGTCAGGATCGGTGCCAGTGCAAGCGGTAAGGGATAGTTCACGGGAAAGAGTGCGAGTACGGGGTGGGTGGTAGTGTTGGTGATGGGCGGAAAAGGCAGCGGCGGTGAGAAAGCGAGTGAAAAACAGTGAGAAAGAGAGAGAATAGACGTGATAGAACGACGTGTGGTAGCGGAGAGTGGTCGTATTAACTGGTTTCCATGGTAACCTTTTGATGCGTAGTGCAGTGCCGGGATAAAACCAGGCGCGCGTCTACCCTCTCTCTCTCACACATACACACTACCCATCTCGCTCTCTCGGTCCACCCTCACTCTCTCTCTCTTTCTCTTTCTTTCACCCTTTCTATCACACTCTACACAGCGTGCTTCCACTTTTATCGATTCGGCGACCACATAACCAACCCATTTAAATATTTTCAAGTACACGTTATTGTAATATGTGTTTGTGTGTGTATGTATGTATGTGTGTATGTGTGTGTGTGTTTGTGTGCGTGCTCGTGTGCATGTTTTGTGCGTCTCTATATGTATGCGAATGCAGGGGTGAGATGTTGATGATATGTATGTTTGTGTAAGGAAAGAGTAAAGGGTGTTAGGTGTCTGTGTATGTGTATGTGTATGTGTACATGTACATTTATGAACATAATATACGAATACGTTTATTTGTTATTTTAATATATTTTGTGTGTGAAGAATCTTGGACTTTCTGTAGGCCAAGGCAAACTTTATCGATTCGATTAGCTATAATATATGTGTATATATAATATGTGTATGCATGTGTGTGTGTGTGTGTGTGATTTGGACATACATAACTTACTGTTCAAAAAACATAATATTGTTAAAAACGTAGTCATCGTCACACTCGTTATATCATACCTTCTATAACATAATCTAACAACCAACACGCGCTATTGCCTATAAGCCTATTGCTGTCTGTCGCAACGCGATAATATAAAACAACAACATAACATGTCGAAACGCGAAAGATAACGCGCTGACATTTAATACACAAGGTCACTCGTCCCTTCCCTCTACAAAAAAAATAATAATAATAATAATAATAAAGAAATATCCACGCCAGTGTGTTTTAGCTTGTAGTATTTATAATACATAGTTATAATACACCAACAACCGTAACACTGCAACTATCGTTGTACACAACGATTATCAAGTTGACAGAAAAGAAAATTATAAAAAAAGAAATCGGTACACAATTGCAGATCGGGCGAGCTGTTCCATAATGTACCTGTTGATTTTGAACCCTTAACGCCGGCGTGCCACTCTCTCGCTTACTTTTTCTCTCTCTCACACGCATACACTCTCTTTCTATCTCTCTCTCTCTCTTTCTCTTTCCCTCCCATCACTCTCTCCCTCTCCTCAATTATTCTAACTATCTATCTAACCCCCTCTTTTTTTTATAGTCCCAAAACTATAAATGAATCGCTATTGTGTATGAATTACTATACTACTAATTTTGTATCACATTATTATTATTAGGTACTTATTTTTCTCGTTTAGGTAACTAACACTATTCAATTTATGTATATACGTACAATATACACTGAATACACCGCTGGTAGTCTAATGACCGAGAGGACCGATGTTTTGGCTGTCAAAAAGTTGTGTTGTGCAGAGGAACGGATTCGTTTTTTTTTTTTTTTTAAATTGAAAAAGTTCAATTTAACTGGCAAACTTGTGTCGTTTTTTCCGCATCCCAAATAAAATTTCCTTTGCATATTGTTCTTCAACCGTGTTTTCCCAGAGTCGTTCGAGTAAATGAAATTCCTATCTACATTCTACTTTGGACATTTCAACAAACAAAAAACAACCAATGCACAGAATGAACACCACCTGTTTTTTTTATATATAAAAACACTCACATATAATACAATATACTTTATGGACACATTTATATATTATGTAATATAGATGTATTAGAAATTTTATTGTATTCGTTTAAAAAAATACATTGCGACTTCTCCCGTCAAATCAATATGAAGAATTCGTATTTGTAGCACATAAGAGTAAAATATTGAGTTTGAAAATCATTAATATTTACATGAAACTTTATAAATAATGAATAAACGATAGTTTGTTGATCTTGAATTACTTATAATACGATGTATCCTCGTCTACGTCATGGTCAATAAATCAACATTATATAGAAAGGTATTAATTATCCATAGAATGATTTAATCTAAAACTTAACATTCAACATTTACTACAGAAACATTTGCGTTACAAATATTCTACGACGTTTTCACGCAACTTTCGTAGAATATTTAACTATAAACTAATCAACTAAACATTAATACATTATATAAAAATATATTTTTACAGGTATACAATTATCAATAATAACTACAAATTACTAAAAATAATTAAAACATATTATTAAATGCAAATAGCTTATCTAACCAATCTATTTCAATAAAAATAATTTATCATTCACATAGTTTATAAAATAAAATATTCCTTGAAATCTTAAATCGTTAATTATTTTTTTATTATTTTTATTTTATACACTGGACTTACAGATAACTAAAATAATTTTAAGCCACAACTCAATGATCATAGTCAATATGATATAGACAAAAATGTTTTATAATTATTTATTTAATACTTATAGGTATTTCACAAATAAATATATAAATATTTTAATTTTAAATACAGATATCCAATAAGTCAAAAGCGAGTTGAATTTATTTTTTTTTATATATCCTAGATTTTTATTGATAATTTTTACTATGAATATAATATTATTTCCTAAAAATAATTAAGATGTTACATCGTACAAATTACGAAAACAATTAAATATTTGAGTTTGATAAAATATAATTATATAATTTTATTTTATACGATAAGACTGAATTATATCATATCATTATATTTTTACCAAACAAGAACATAGAATTATTTGAATAGTAAAAGTAATAGTTAATAAAATAAATATGTTAGTAATAAGTTTTTCAGGCGTAGAAAATTTATAGTATTTATAAAGTTACAACAATTACTATAATGGTGTATAACATAATCAATCGATTAAATTCATGTCAATAGTATCTATACCATTATTATTATTCTAAAAAAGTAAAGTAAAAAGCATATAAATATATTATTATCCAGGTAAATACGAGACACCGAGTGAATAAAGATAGAATTTCATTTGAAACATTTGCATACCGTTTTGACAGTGGTTGTGGTTGTTTGCCAAAAAAAAAAAATAATAATAAAATAAATAAATAAAAATAATAATAATAATAATAAATAAATAATAAAGGGCGAAAAACAAAGGAAAAGGTACAATTTAACCAGCTGTAAAGAAGAAGGAACGTAGAAAAAAAGAATACGAAGAAGAAAAAAGGCGTACTACTACTACCGGGTGTCCGAATCGCATAATAATTACAGATTTCGCCACCAGTACCGCATTTGCTACGGCGTCGCGTTACTCATTCATAGTGTGCGTTCGCGCTGTAACACGGAAAGTTCTGAATGTGCGCGCTGGACAAATATAAACAGTAAAAAAATAAAATAAAAATATGTGCGATTCATTAAAATTTTTTACCTTAGTACTTGTTACTAAATAAATAATACAAATTTAATAGATTTTTAAAATCTATTCCATTATATTTTTTTTATTATTATAATTACATTTTTTTTTTTTTTTTTTGATAAAATATAAATAAAAAAATATGATTTATTAGCGTTCGCATCACAGCGACTCGAACGCGTCAAAATTACCAAACAAACAAATATTTAATATGTAATTAAATAATCTGATCATAAATGCTTCCTACTCGATTGCAAAAATCGGATAACATCTACTTACAAAGCAAATGGCGGTAGGCCGAACAAACTAGACTGGGATTTCCAAAATGTGAGTACACAAAGACAGAACTAATTTTGAATGAAATAATAATTGTTAATTATAATAAGCTAAAAATGAATTAAGTGCTTTAGGGTTAACGGATGAATAGGCACTCTAAACTAAGGTTATTGTTTAACCGTATATATTGTTTAATATTTACCATGCAGTACGGAACAATAAAAATAACGTTACCATTCTCTTACAAAGTATATAGTGAGCACTATAAATTATAATGTATAATAATGTCGAAAACGATGTAATTAGACCAATACGTGGTGGTTTAGTTAACGATAATTTTTTCGTTTAAATTAATTATGTTTGAAACCAGTAATTCCTGTCGCATACAATTACAATATATTATAATTTATAACATTAATAATATCTCGATTTACTCTCGATTAGTCGATTATATTTTTTAACGCACAGATGATTTTTAGTGACTGACACAACTTTTACACTAATCACTAATGAGAAACTGAGATAAGATGAAATTAGTAATGCGAACATTGTGTCAAGATTTACCCGTGTAAGAATAATTATGGTAAATACGTCCGGTCATAATATGTATTAGCATTTAGCATAACATTATGACAGAATTATTAAAACAGTATACATAATACTACGTAAAGTCGTTAGGGTGCGGAAGTTAGCATTTGCATGGAGTTAGCGAATGGACCAAAATAAAAAAAGCTAAGTTTTTAACTAAACAGACTAAAAAAAATTAATATAACATTTTATTTTCTAAATTTTGTAATTTTGTTGGAGTACCTACCAACCTACGTTATATATACAGCATACATATCTTCAAACCAATAGGTACTCTATATTTTTAAGCTGAGCTTATAGATATTTTAAAAACTCATATAATTATTTTGTACTCTCTTCATAAATATTTTAAAATGCTTTATAAGTTATGGTCTTAACTATCCGATAACAGAAACTTCTCAGCAAATAGAGATAATAAGTTATTTTATTTGTATTTAAAATTATGGATACCTACCTAATTTTATTTTTTATTTCATTTTATCAACATGTTGATATTAAAAAATGAAAACTTTCAGTTCCAATATATTATTAAATTAAATACATATTAAATGGATTATAAAAATAATCTTAAAATATATTTAATAGCCAATGAATTGAACGATACACTTGGATACAAAATACGTTGATAGGCATACTTGTTAGAACTCATTATAAGATCGTCATGATTGCAATCATAATTTCTATCGTCTCTATAGGTAAGATTAATTAAGCGTCAACAATAATTAGGATTTTTTCGAATAAACAGTGTCACTTAAATTTATGGTCAAGCTAGCCGAAACATTAACAGCGGTGCCAATTTAATTCGAGTAAAGTTGTAACGAGACTAACGACAACAAAATAAAGAGATGTAAACGAATCTGTAATTTTCAATTTTGTTATATAATATTATTATCATCACACCTTCAGACAAGATTTCTTAGGGCCACTGTTTTATGAAACAGTTATGAAAGAATTTTTTTTCAATAATTTTTATTGAAATAAATTACCACTTAAATGTAAGTATCGCGAAATAAAATAATAAGGTCTGACTTGATTTAGCGTGGTTTCGATATTCTCATAAAAAACATGTCGGTGTGCGCTATTAATCTTGAACAACAAAAACGCATACACTAACATAAAAACAACTGTATGCGGTGGGTAGTATAATATACGTTATACAATCAATTCAACGGAATAATAATATGCCTATTGAACATTTGGCCGAGGAGTTGAAAATGGTAGGTACGAAAAAAGTGCACTGTAAATATATGTTCACGTGAGCAGATTTATCATGTACCGTATTAGAATAATAATAAAAATAATAATAATAAAACGTACGCGCGTGTCAATAATTCAAGCTTGAAAACATTAATTTATACTCTGCGATCACAAGAAGAAAAACGCTGTATATTGTAACTGAAAATATACACTGAACAGTCTGCAAAAAAAAATGTGTTTTTTTGTAATTTTTTTTTTTATAAGTTAGCGATTTTTATATATAGGTTCGAATGTATAATAACAATAATACACATAGATGTATAATACTACCTACTATAAAGGTCACACCAGCACCGCCGTCGCTGCCGTCATCGTCGTCGTCGTCGTCGTCGTCGTCGATAACGTCCGTACACGGTCGAGAGTTGCGAATTTAACGTAAGATGAATGAAACGTTTTTCTTTTTGCTGACCTTACGGAAACTGCGCAAACGAACGATACGCATTTGATATAACATACTTATTATAAGACATAAGTGTACATCTACTGCTTAATTATTGGCTCCCGCGATGGTCGCTTTAGCGAGGATGACTCGACAATGTCTAAGTTTTGAGAATAATTAGTCAGCCATAAATTGAAAACCAACCAGTAAGGTGAAATTTATCAACTTTTATCGATAATGTATAATATATTATAGAGCTACACAAATATGTTATTCGTTTAATGAAATAATTACTAGTTGTTAGACTTGATAGTTGTTTTATATTTTTAAGTCTGCGAGAAGCGATATATTGGTTTTATAGTAATAGGTTATTTTTTTTGTTTTGTGTCTGACGTTACCTTTAGGAGCAGTAAAAATGCGACTTTGAGAGTGATTTTCCGTAGCCAAATACTACTACTAGTTGGTGATTTTTGAGGTCGAAAGTAAAAAGTTCTCAGTACTTACTTTTAAAATAATCAAAACAATTTTCAACCTTTACCAAACACTAGCATTTTATAGATATGATATAATGTTTAGAGAGTTATGATACTTTTTATAATATTTGTAGATATTTGAAAATGTCAACATTTTTTTTTCGATTTATACATGAAAACATTTTTTTTTCTAAGCCAAAATGATTAAAATTTTAGTACGTCATTGCTCTTATAAGTTATTTTTACTGAAATTAAAAAAAGAATTAGGTGTAAACCCTCAAATTTTCAAAACATAGGATGTTTTTATTTAAGTTAATTTTTCCATAATAATTTCCCTTTAAACGATATCAAATGTTTTGTAAAACTCAACAAATATCAATAGTAGAAACTAAAATATTCCATTATTACTAAAATTTTCATTTCCTGTGCACAGGGAAAAGTTTTGAATATTTAAGCTAAAAGATAACTAAAAGTATTTAAGTTTAAGCTATTAATTATAGGCATTATATTTTCATAAGATAAGTTTTTTTTTTTATATAAAATATATATATATATATATTTATATCTTAAAAATATAATATAAGATTTTTTATCATGGTAATTAAAAAATATCAATACACTTCAAATTTGGACAAAATCGCGAAAACTGGAAAATTATCCTTTTTATGGTAAAATAAATGTATAAGTTTTTTTTTTTTTTTTTTTACAATGATTTTCTTAATTTCCTCCGAGGTACTTAATAAGCAACCTAAAAATATTAAAATAAATACGCATAGGTATTGTTTAATATAAACATTTAAAGTTCAACTTTTTTTTTTCAATTAAAAATTTTAGATATTTTATTGTAATTTAAAAAATACTTATCATATAGAGACTAATAATTTCATTTAGAACGTATTTAGATAGACGATGAGTTGTAATTTTTTTTTAATTTAATATTCATGTTATTTAGGAAGTCGTGTGTATATGATATGCCTACAGCAATTACATATATAAATTAACATGGTACAAAGTTAATTTTTGTGTAAAAAAAAAAAACAAACAGCCAGACGGTCAGAGTTTGAATTAAGATTTTTTTACAATGTAAATGATAATTAATAATATCTCTCCCCCTGCCCATTTTAACTATTTAACTCTCTACGATAAATGTCATGACTTTCGCGCACTTCTGCCCGTCTACCCCTCACGTACATACATACGTATATACGTTTATTTACGTGTCCATACGTTCAGGTAATCCTTATCGATTTCGTACCATTCCGCCGTTGACGTCGCGCGTATGTACTCCCACGCGCCCCGTTTGCTCAAGCGTCACACGGTCGGTAAAAAAAAAAGAAAAAAATCATTCCTCGCGATCTCTACTGCAGTATTGATGTCTCGTCGACGGCTGTTGGGATCGTATGTTTCTGGCTCGGCACGATGTACTCACGAAAACGGCGGTGCGCGTATCAATATTTCGACTATTCACCGATAATATTCTTTTTTCGTCTACGCGGCAAGAACGACCGCGGTCGCAACTGCATGCGTTTTATCCATAATATTAATAAATTCAATACACAATACATAATATTATTATCGTGTCGCTCGCCCGCCGGAATCCAATGCATCAAAAATACGTCGATTTGTCGTCCCGTATACGAATATAGGCTCGTATTGTATAGAAACTCGTAAAAAATGCCTGTTATATGGATGTTTATATTTTTTTTTATGTTATAAAATATTGGCCACGCGTATATATTTTTAGGTAATCGGTGCGACTGTGTAATAATATCGTAGCTCTCGTCCGTGACCGCCCCTTGCACGCACGAATACAATAAAAATATTATGCTTTTTTTACGGAGACGGTTGTCCCTATAATGCGTCTGCGACGGCAATGTGAACGCGCCGAACACACGCGAGTAGGACGACATTCGACTGGCCGTTGACGACCACGGCGGCGGTAGCGTTGTCAAACATAATAATATTGTAAGATAAAGACCGCAATCGATGTCCGACCGTATCATTATAAAGTCCATCACGATTGAGCCTAAATAATATCGTGTTATTATACACTCGGTTTTTATGTTTCGTTAATGATTTAGATAACCCGGGTACGCGGAGGCCTACTGTCTACTTTGTCTACAAACAAATGGAAAATTAAGCATTATAATGTTTTTTTTTACTCCGTCAATCACTGTAAGCGTTTTTCTTGTGCACATTGATTGAGGGCATAGAAATCGAGAGCCGGAATTATGAAATAAACTTGGTTTAATTATAAGCCTAGGATATTGAGTAACCCAATTCGATCGATTAACGTTTTAACATTAATACATCACATAGAAAAAAATATCTATTTCCTAAATATCTATAATTGATTTGATGTAAATAATAAATAAATCTATTATTATTTATCTTATAATAATTTATACTGTATATGTATAAGCATGAAATACTTAAGTATTTATTATCGCAATATCTTAATTAAAGTAAACACTATGCAACATATAGGTGTTTATATATATATCTACTATATAAAAATCAATATATCAATATATATAGTATATATAATAAATCAAACTACGCGGAATGGAGTGAATTTCAATATTGACTAACTCTATAAAATGAAGAGATACCTGAAACGAATAAAATATGTATCATCTAGTTATTGAAATAATAAATAGTTTAACAAATCATAATTATTAAATAAATCTCCGGGTATTGACTGCGAGATAATTATTATTTTTGACAATTATTTTGACAAAATATCAAATCTTATTGAATATTAATTTAGAATTTAATTAAAATATTATAATCAATAAACTCATATAATAATATGTAATTACGACCAAATAGGTATTCGATATAGTTGTATCGATAACAATTAAAACTGTATTTATAATCTAATCGAAATTATAGTATTGTGTTGTTATGTATCGATTCGAAGCTTATGATTCATAGTGCTATTATAAACCTTATATTATTATTTTTTTTTTTAATGCTAAACAAGCATTTACAATAAAATGAATTGTCCTACAGAAATAAAATATTTATTTATTGGTCAACAAAAAATAATGAATTAGAATTCTTTTGAACTAATGATAATAAAATTAATAATATTTTAAATATAGCAAAAACTACATAAAAAAATGAATAAATAATCATTTCATTAATTATCAATATATTATTTTGATATTTTTCCTTAAATTTGTTCGTGATCAAAGTCAATATAATAATTACAATATTACAGGAAAAAAGCTATGTATTTTAGTGTATTTATAGCTAATTATAAATCACTACATTTTAAAATGATTATAAATAATTGTGTTCAAAAAACCAGAAAATAATCGAAATTTAGATAAAAATTCACCTACTTAAATTGCTTACTATAAATATGCGCTTTTTCTGTGATTATCTTATCCCAATTACTCCATAGTACTGAGAAGTTTGGAAGATGGTTCGCTAAAATACAACGTATGATAAATTTAAAATGTATTAAGGTGCTGTTTGAAATAATAATGATTACGTTTCTTTTACCAACCCAAAAAATGTTTTATAAAAAAAAAAAGCGGGCATTATTGTAAACCCATTTCCTTTGCACCAATAAATATCAAAAAGCGAATTTGATTCATGCCATTTCATGATATACTTTCAAATTATGATTTTCAACCAACTTGACAAGTGAAAACGTTATCTAAATGATTATTTATTACATCAACTATTTTAAGTCAACCTATAAGAACATTCAATTAGTGAGTTATATTATAATTAAGTTGAGTTGTGATATAATATTGTTATTATTATATATATTTTGTAGTTTTGAAATACTTAAAAACTAATGCTCGTAAACTCAGTAGAAGATAAGGGCTCAGTCACCTTTTAAAGATAGTTGAAAACTACTTTGTATACATATTTTATGAGTCAACCTTATTTAATGCAACTTGTTTTCTCTTTGTTACATAGAAAATAAACGCACAGATCTTTAGAATTCATTAGCATAAATTGTAGCGTTCATCAACTCAAAATTGGAGTTTATGTTAAATATATATATATATATATATATATTTCGCATGATGATTTTTGAACTTAAAGTATCAACATATAATCAAGTTAAATTGTCTGATGATTTAATTAAGATGTCACGTATGCTATTTTAGTTATTAACTTGAACAAACGTCAAACGCTAATAGTAATCTCTTAGACGCACACAACAAAAATAGCAAACAAATTAATAAAAACTAGGTAATAAAATATAAAAAAAATCCCTAACCTAACCTAAAAATTTATATAACTAATAAAAAGCAACTCTAGTTTTCTTCATTGTGTTTAAAAAAAATTTGAAAAAAACTATTTATAAAAATAATCAAACTGGTTTATTGCCATAAAATAAATATTATGTACGTAAGTTTCATAGTAGTAAGAGTCCACTGAGAATACCAACACTTTGTTTCCACTTCATTGAACGCCGAGAAAGTATCCTTTACTCCCTAGGGAAGATAAACGACTAATCGAAGATTACACCAGTTTTTCTTTCGATTCAACCGGATATCCGGGGGGAGTAAAACAGGAATTGTAAGTCATTGCACGTCAATTCTAACCATGCCGATATGAAATAACGCTACAATACTACATTGGCGGGCAAATGAAAAAAAATATTATCGACGTGAAGCAATTATTGTTGTATAATAAAATAGTCGAAGAGACAATAATTTCCCAGTGGAATGCAGGCTTACGGGACAATAATATAAATTATTAATAATAATGAGAATTTGAATGGAATAAAATAATATTGGTTTCTCCCAGCTTCATTCATGACCAAACTGTATGACATGTATGCGCGCGCTCACGCAGTGCACATACTGCATATCTGCACGACAAAGTCCACAATAAACAACCCTCTACTTCATTGATTTTGTAGAGGAAAGATAAAAGCGAAAAAGCCCTAAAGCACTGAAAAATAAACGGAGACCTGGCCGATCGCTCCGTCGTCGACAGCATATATTGTTTGTTTAACGTGCAGCCATATGGTTTTCGGATCGTTCGCTTCCCACGGGTCCACCGCCGAGCTTTATTGTTATTAGATATTTTTATACATGTTACTGGGATACAACACAACAGGAGAATATAGTTGGATAACAAAATATAAAAAATACACGTTTGCTCATCTATTATAAGGTCTAGTATTGTAAATCCAAATTTGTTTTTAAGAAACATTGAAATTAGCCTTATAACCTTATATATAAACAAATATGAAAAAAAAAAATGCTATCTTATTTTCAAAATTATGTATAAAAACTAATCAAAAACTATTTTTAATAGGTATATTATTAGTTTTAATTCATACATTACGATTATTATTTTTTACTAGATATTTCCGTCTTAAATACAATTTAGAAAAGGTCAGAATGCAACGATAAGTTTTTTATTATTCACAAAAAAAAAAAATATTAAATGTTTTCGTTGATTTTTTAACATACAATATTTATTATCTTGTTTATATATTAAGGTGTTTGGCAAGGCATTGAATACACTAAAATACAGTATATTTATGTAAATATATATTATAATGTTATTTAGGTTTACAAAATGAAAAAAAAACATACTTTATTACCATCATTAGGAGTAGCGAACAAATACTGTGTTCTAATATTACATTCAACATGTATTTGTGGAAAAAAAGTACCTACCTCTATATACCTACTTTATTATGATGTGCCGCTCATAAAATTATAATTAACATTATAACAATGGCTATTGTCAATATCATCTGGATGCTTCTCATGATGACATATAAATTATTTACTTTTCATCGAGAATCATCTAATAATAAATTTGAAATTATCCTGTCAATATCGACATTTGACATTAACCAATTATTACAGTCAATAAGCAAAATATTTCTTTCAATTTGGACGTCTGAAGTTCACTCAATTTAATGTTGTTTATGTTTGCTTTTTAAGCTTACCTACTAATTTATAGATATAGTTCACTCACGAATTACATGAACTACTTTAATAAATAAAACATCAAGAATAAAAAATGAATCTTGGAACAATAAAAAACACGTATAGGTACATTTTTAAAATAAAATATGCATCGTGTCATTTGTGATTAAAATAAAGTCAATCATGTTAGGTACCTAATCGTGCATATTTATGTGAATATATTTTTTCCATTGGTAAAAAAATATTTAAAAAAAAAGATTTGTCAACTCAAGTTTACTTTAGTAAAGTTTGTAAGTAAAATACTATTTTCCGACAAATACATCTATTTAATCCATAAAAATTATACCCTATAAGTTTATATAGGTATTATTTTAAATACAATTAATTGTATTTTTCACTATTATTATATTATTGTATAGCCTTTTAATATCATAACATTTTTTATAAAAACTATTAAGATTTAAATAAAACAGAAGACAAATTTCTTCGAGTTTTAATTTACGTATTAAAATGTTTTACACTATTACATTTGAAACAACACATCTGATTAACCCACTTCACGTAGTTAAAAAATTCCACTTGCATAGTGTCTTTCTCATGAAATGAGTTGGGTAAAAGCCTAATAGTTTACAGGATAAACAAACTTATCCTTTTTTAAATATTCAAGACAACCCATTTAGCCTCGCAGTATCACACGTTTGACCTATACCTTCTCGTATACTGAAATTATTATTTTGAAACAATTTACAAATAATCGTATTATTTGAGTTAAAATAAATCTTACAATTACTTTCATGAGCACTAATTATAGGTATAATACCACTATACAACTACAATTTAACATATTTTTAGTGACCCATTTACAATTAGTACACTTGAGGAAATGATTATTTTTCTGAGCAATTTAACTCGCTCCAACCAATTAAAGTCTCAGGCAGTTAATGAACATATAAGGGTGTTAGAAGTACTACCAGCCACAATCATTAAAATGAAATAAAAACATTATTATTACACCTTCACAACAATTGCACACAAAATAAAACACTTTATTTTATACTAGGTTAAAATTTGCTTACTAAAAATTTTCAATACACCCAAAAAAAATTTTCTCAAGCAAAATTTACATTGTAAGTGTATAATGATATATTTTTTTTATTTTTTCATAACGTGATCTAACACTCAAGTTCAAATAAAAATTAATTTGGTTTTATCCAAAATAAATTCGAGTAAACCATAAAAACATTATTATTGTTATTATTATTATTATATCTTTGATATTTATAGAACAATTATTTCTTAATTGTATAATAATTATAAATGAAAACAAATGCAATACCTCAAAATTTTTTAAAATACTTCAAAAGGTAAATAAAATTTCATTTTTATATAAAATCACACGATTAATATTGTACTTTTTGTTATTTTAAATAGTCAAAAATGTTATTTTGAAAAAAATTGCTGCTTCCTTACTGTGTATATATTTTTACAAAACAACACAAACATCAAACTGTATTATCCAAGAATCATTCGATGTGTATTTTACAATTATAATTAATTTGTATATACATGTTATAACTAATATTGTATGAGACAAAGTAGGACATTATACATTTCTTATTCGAATGAAAATTTGTTTTAATAATTTTTCAGTTGTTTTATTAAATTGGTTCTACAAATATGTTAATAAAAAAGTATTCAAACAACTATATTATGTTTGAATCTTGTTCAAATAAATTTGTATTCCAATAATTAAAAAAAAAAAAAACAAATAAATATATATTCTAATAATTCTCTAGATACTATTTCTGAACTTTA
Source organism: Aphis craccivora (assembly GCA_009835225.1). NCBI lineage: Eukaryota > Metazoa > Arthropoda > Insecta > Hemiptera > Aphididae > Aphis > Aphis craccivora. The sequence continues at coordinate 79,557 of VUJU01000372.1, forward strand.
AAACTGGACATAATTTATTGGTATTTAAAAAAAAAAAACTAAGAAAAGAAACTTATTTAAATAAGTATAGGATATATGGTCAAATAATATCTACCATATATACCTATTATGTAGTAATATATTTATTAAATATATGCATTAAATTATTTTCAATATCACTTTGATGATAAATATATTTTTTAATATTTTATCAAAGCGAATAATAAAACCATTTATTATAATTATTTGTATTTTGCATGTAATATAATATTTGTCATAATATGTTTAAACCATCATAAATGTTTAATCGATTAATAGCAAACACGGTATTTTACTTTGTATTCACTTATTATCGTTCAAACTTACTATATTCGTAAGTCGATATAAGCCAACAATAGTAAAAAAATAAAAATAATACTATCTTGGGAAATGTCGTTACCCATGTCAACACATTTTACTGACCTACTTCTATGTTTCAAAACTTATTACATTTTAAAAAATATCTAAAATATCTCAAGAATCTATGACTTAAATGTTTCTATCAAAGTCATAAATAGGTAAACCGTGGTAATATTAACTTCAAAGTGTACAATGAGTTTAACTAATTTATCTTGAATCACGTTTCGTGGAACGACATTTTTCAAAAGTATAATAGGTAGTTGGGTTCGCTATACTAAACGAGTCAATTTCATGTGATGATATACCTGCGAGTAAAATTTAACGAACCGAGAAATTAATTATTATGATCATTTACCTTTAGTACTTATAAATGAACAATGTACAGTATGTATTATATATCATACGAGTTAATTTTTTTTTCTCCCCAGACAAGTATAAAAACCTCTATAGGGTCTCGGTGCTATTATTAAAGCTTCCACGTACACGTTTAAAGGTTTCACTATTCAAACGCCAATGTCCGTGCCAAAGTAATTCAATGCCCGGGGGATAACGAGGGGCGATAAAATGGTTTGACCATATCATTATTTCATCCTGAATAATAAATTCATGTAGATGTTAAGTCATATTAGAAAATGAATGTTCAGTGTATCAAGACGCTTACGCTACTAGACAATTTTTGGACACGCGAAAACAAGGAACGAACAATAAATAAATAATTATTGTGCCCGTCTCTAGGGCATCTCGTTCAAGTTTCTCGTATCTTACAAAGTTTGTTTGGTTTCTACGGATCTCACAATTTCACAATTTGTCGATTAACAGAGCTAACAAAGCGGATTTAAAATAGTACACCTTTGCAACTACAAAATCCCGTTACCGGAACCGGAAACGGAACAAATGTCAGATGGAAAATAAGAACATGAATTATTAAAATAACCATGAGTATAATAACAATTGTTATAATAATGGTAGTGGAATAAGATAATATGTAGTATTTTTCAAATGTTTGATTATTTCTATATTAAACGTCAAAATGAATAGTTTTAATACCCGGATAAAATATATCCAGTATACAAGCACTATTAAACGGAAATGAATATTTTGTTTTTTGAGTTGAATAACAGTATATACTCTCTCTAATGATATTGGATATATTTAAATATATGAATTGTATTTTTATAATATTCTAGTTGGCGCCTTTGGTGCGCTTTGTTGTACAATGTTTAATAACAAAATCTAAATACAAAAAAGAAAGTATTATGTACATGTGTCAAGAAAATAAAATTACTTTTGTTAAAACAAAAAAAAATTTCTATGTTTGGCATAGTTCTAAAAAGGTTATGCCAAAACCATAAATACAAATAATAAACGCTTTTAACTTTTCCTATAGAGAAACTTTACACAAATGTTGGTAGGAGGTGGTGCATTTCCCAAAGAAAAATACGCAAATACCTAATTTTTTCATCTATTTAACACAATATACTATAAAATTCTGAATTGTCCAATAACTGGATTATAAAATTAGACTTTTAAAAGTTATTTATAAATGTATGTATATAATAAAAATGATTCTGATACATATTATCTGAAACAAATAAATATGTACAGTGTTATTACTTATTAGTTACCTACTGTAAAGCGAACAATACAAGTTAGACGCCATTCCAAATTTACAAATAATAAATGTTCTTATAGCAATCAGTGTCTTGTTATATATAGAGAAGAGGGCTTAAATGCGAAAACTTGATTTTGATAGAAAACATTTTGTAAATAAATTTTTTGTTAAATTATATTATTTTTAAATTTAAATTTTCCTATGGTTAGTTGGTAAAAAAATTATGATCAACAATCAATTCTAGAGACAAATTAGCTAGCCAACTACTATAGTATTAGGCCCCTAATACCTACTTAGTTCTACCTAGAGAGCCTGTATAATTATTATAAATGCTCTCTAGTTCTACCTAATATCGATCTTCCTAGGAAAGACATATTTTTTCCCCGTGATGCATTAAGACTCAACATACAAAGCTGTAAACAACCATCATTATGTACAAAACATAAGCCTATGATAACAAAATATTATGTACAAATTGAATCACATTTCATCGTTATGCAGAAATAACTATTACTAACTTAAATTGTCTAAAACTTATATTTATTCGAAAATGGGGTTGTTTAGAGAAATTTCTAATCGGTTTTGTGGTTTTTACATTAATTTCTATAATATTTTTAGTAAATCAATTCAAAAATCATGTTTTTATTATAGATACTATTAATAATAAACATTGGTAGGTACTTATAAGTATTATAGTCTGGATCTTTATCCGAGTCGTCTTCAAAATCGAAATCCAACATTTCATTGATTTCGTATGGATTCATTTTTATGAGTTAAATTTATAATTTATATTTGAAATATTGTTTTGTTTAGATGAATTGTTATTTCACTAGTAAACTAAATAATGTTTTCAAAATATCAATAAATAACCGTAGATTACTATTTAAGGCAAAAAATACAATTACTCATCACTGACAAAGACACATAGACACATAGACACAACACGATTACCGTGGAATATTATAAAACTACTATTACATATTAAATATAAATAAATTTTACATTACAGACATCGATGACCGATGTTACAGAACAGAAAACAATTCACTAAAAAATAAAAAATAAACAAGATATCCCGTCGCTACAAACACCAAAATGATGTGGCAACACTGTAAGAATTATTAAATCTAATGAAATTAATAATTCCTATAAATGAGTTCCATTTCTGGTAATCGCTTTACAAATACAATGATTTACTAAGAAGTAAATTTGGATTTTTTTATTATTGTACTTTATTGAGACCCAATCATGAGTCTCATGGCCAAATTAATAGTAGGTAACTTAGTACAAAATCTCTTGGCGCTCAACGTGTAAAATAAACAATATTAATGTTAGTTCATCACAAGCCTTAGAAGTATTTGAAGTTTTTTGAAATTGTTTAAATGATCATCAGTATTTTGATTATTCTTAACCGTTCGATTAAACATTTATAAACTCTACGAGTAAAATCAGGCAGACACGCGTCGTCGCAATGACGCAATATTAATTTCGACAATAATTTAATCTAAATTCTCGTGCACCACGCGCTATTGGACAAAGTTTGCATTGTTTCAACAGTGTGCGAAAATAGTCGATAATGTAGGGAACTGTATTGTATTAAAAATATATTTTTCACATATCCCAAAATGTTTAAACATCGTACACAACATTAAAATTTCATATCTAAGTAAAATAAAACTGATAATATTTCATTTATTGTATAATACAATTTTAAAACTACCAATTTAATTTATAAATTCAGGACATTAATCTATTATTTCTTTTATAAATATGCACGATAATGACATTCTACTTACTACCTAAGACTATCTGACAATTTTACAAAATGTTCTGTTCCCGCTCGTTTGAATAGTAGTAATAAAAAATATATTTTTCTATTCAGTCTTTTCATTTTTCTGTCCTATATAATTTATATGATTTTAAAGTTATTTATATCTTGTTAGCTGTATAATGTCTGATGAACAAGTGACCACTATGGTTTAAAAAAATAGTCTCCTTTGGAAATTGTTATAATATGTGTGTAGGTATTTTAAAATGAAAGTTATAACATAATGATATTATGTGTGTTTAATGTTTATATTATTTATTAAACATTTTTTGGATATAAAGATATAATAATACTGAGTGATTCATAACCTATGATTTCCTGCTTTTATGCTTTAACAATATATTAAGTCACTTTCTGACTCTTTGAATTTCTATCATATAAAATATAGCAATCTCATAGTGATACAAAACTTAATACTTTTAAATGAGTACTACTTTGTACCACGAAAGCAATGATTATTTTGTTATTGCTGGTGTATTTTATCCAACGATGGAACAAACAGTTTCCAAGTTATTAAACGTTGTATACCAAAGATAATAATTTCTAATAACAGTTTTATATAAAATATAATAGTAAATGATATTAAAACTAGTACTTAATACGTATTATACTTACAACAGTTTTTACAACTATAAAAATAAATAGATTAATATAATTTTCAAATTATTATAGTTCCGAATCTTCTAATAAATCTTAAGTACACAAAATTCAATAAGTCAAAAACTTCTCATTTAAATTTGAATTTAAAAACATCGGCGTTTAAAAAAAAAAAAAAAAAAAAATGTGTTAACAATTTACAGTCAAAAGGGGACGGTTCTCTTTTGAATAAAAGAAGTTTGTATTACCACAGAAAACTTCTTAAATTACAAAACAAATCTAAGTAATTTAAAATACATTCTAAACATAAAATTGCAAAAATTAAACTTAAATAAAAACATAATTAAAAATAAAATTGGTGATGAGCATGCTTAGTATATAATATTACTGTATATAATAACATGTTTAATAAATTAGACAATGGACATCGCCGCCGGGGATCTTCAGGAAATGTATACATTTTTCTTTCTATTGTAAAATAAAGAAAAGAAAACATCTTTGGCAATCTTATTAAATATAGTTTTTTATAAACTATCCTTAATTTATTACCAAAAAAATAACTGTAATAGGCTTTATAAAAATACTATATGTATACTTGGTCTACCTATAGCGTGCTAAAAGTATTTGCGTGACGCCTAAAATCAAACAATATAGGTATTAGGTAGATATGGTTGTTGTTGTGATATAATCCCACAACTATTTTACACCCCTATATCAATATAATATGTTACGGAAACGGATACAAGACCGTGAAAATGCATTCCATTCCGGAGTACTTCTATATAAACATCGGATATCATAATTAAGTAACAATATATATGAGGTTATTATGTATAATTTCATCAAATATATATGACGTGCTTGCTATTATACGATGTTCTTGTGCATATTATACTTTAAACAAGCAATTATCCGAATAATGATTTGTAAATATACCTGCGATGTCCATACAAGCAAGGGTTTTTCGTGTCACATTATTGCCCTAACCAATTTTATTATTTTTTATTATGATAATATAATAAAATATAGTTATCATTCAATACATCTTTGTTATTACGTTTTTTATGAATTTTTTTTTTTTTAAATGCTTGTCCTTCTAAAAGTTTTGAGTTTTTACAAATTTGACCCTTCTTTGAATTTTCAACAGTAACCTAATACGAAGCATACAAAATAAACAACACCATATCTGGTTGTAAATTGATGTATTCGTAAATATTATTATTTTTATGCAACAATTACTTACGGTAGCCTTAACATTTTTAAATTGAACACTGTTGTGTTATTATAATTGTATATATAATCAATAATCACCCTTACATATTTACAATACATTTTTCGGAAGAACTAATAGAATTCTCTTTTGAAGGTTTTACTTTACGATTTCAAAATTAAACATAATTATAGGTATGTAGGATTTAAAATGAGGATTAACTAATGTAAAATGGAAGGGAGGAGGAGTAATGTTAATTTAATTATCCCGTATTTTTAGAAGTTTGTAAATCTAACGTAGGAGTACAATAATATAAAAATGTACAGGGTATCATATTATACTGTCGTCAAACTTTTATAAGTAGGTACCTATAGCGTAATAATACTACCTATTTCTGTTATTTATGTAGTGTAGATTATTCAGTGTCTACATATTATAATTTCAATCAAATATTTCAAGCATTTAAATATTATTATTATTTATTATCATTAGCGTAGATAGTGTTTAGAATAATGTTAGTAACCAGTATACCTATAATAAACGCTGTATAAAATATAAATAAATATCACATAAATGATAAAGGAATAAACCAAAGTAAAAAAAAAAAAAACAGATTTTTTATAAATATTTTTAGATGGTTTTTCTTATTTCAGATAACTGAATAAACAAGAAAAAGTGTTACACATTTTATGTTTTAAAATTTTGGATTTTAGTACAGTTATTACTTATTTTCTTTTATCTGTAAGTAGACCCCTAGCGGCCCTATGATATTAAGCCACTTTATGTGCCTAACGGTTACAATAAAACCGAGCCATTCGTAAAAATAATATCATAATAATATTTTCCCGAACCATCTTCGCTATTGAACTTTCACCATTATTATTACATTGGAAAAAAAAAGAAAAATATACAATAACTGTGTACGTGATTAAGAAAAGTTATGCTGTATAAATTGTTTCATACGTTTACGGTTTACACATAAAATATTAAATATTTTATTTTGATGTTCCGTTAAACTCTTCATGCGAGAATAAAACAATGTATTATCTGAACAGTAGCGTGATTTGTGTTGTTGGCAACGTACCTAGTAAGCAGCATTTGCATTGTACGATTTTACATTTTTCAATACCCCATATAAATACATAATATATACGTATTACTGTTTCGCGAACAAAATGGTCGTTGTGTTTTTTAGGTTTATTTTGTAGCCCTCGGAAAAATGGGAAATTATACCAATTAGCTACATAATCTAAATATTATCCAAGTTTAATCTAGACAGTTCCACTTTAAGTCGTAATTTCACGTTAACATATTACAGGAATTAAGCAAGTGGCAGCAGTGGCGGATTTAGGGGGGGTGCTTGGGAGCTAAAGCACCCACCGTTCCGCTTATTTTTATTAAAAATTACTAATAATTCTCAATCTCAGTGGCGAATTTTTGGTACGGGGTACCAGACCGCGCGCCCCGCGTCGTGGAGTAGCAAAGTACAAACACCGGTCGGCAACCACGCACAAATTAAGTAATTTAGGACTACCTATTATTATTAAAAAAATAGCACCTACCATAACAAAATCTTAGATCCGCCACTGAGTGGCAGTATTGTATATTAACAACATACAATTATAATTAATACAGAAAAGTGAAAACGTATGTATAGTTTTAGTTTTAGGCAAGCCTATTAATAAAGGAAAAAAAAGTGTACCCATCCAGTTAATAATATCACGTGACAAAAATTATTTAAAATGTATTTATCTAGTAGTATAAACGAGTTAAGCATGCAGTCATGTAGGTACTAATATAATTTAAAACGTGGAATAAAGATGTATAAAGTAACGAAGTAAAGATGTACATGTATTCAATATGAATGTTGTAGAAAGGTCAAAGGAAAAGTGATTTAAAAAGGTTTAGTCTTTGGAGGGTATAGCACTATAGTGGAATGACAAAAACACGAATGACCTCAGAATAAATGGGAAATGTTGGAAAAAGCACACAACAGGTCTAATACCTATTGACTATAAATAAGGTTTCCTGTACATACATATATTATTTATAACTCAATACATTTTGACCATTGCAAAAATAAATGAATAATTTAATATTTACTAATTGTATCGTCAGTTTATTATGTTGATACCAATGTCTGCCTTATAGGATACAGTTAAATAGCATAAAGCGTATTAATAGATTAAATTTAATTTAGAACGCATTTAAATATTTCTACAATTTATCAATTAGTAGGTATCACTATTAAAAATGTCAATAGTAAATATAAAAATAGTATTTAACATCTTAAAAAATGTAAATAATATTCAAGATATTATATTATTATATTTAGATACTATAAGATATTAATAATATATGTTTTAAGATTAAATATGAATAATATAATAGACCAAAACTACAAATACCTAGTTATATTACTTATAACTTATCTACAATAGGTTTGGTGAGTAGATATTGTTTAGCTTATATAATCGTATTATTTAAAATAAATATATATATAATATTATGTATTCCTAAAATATAATATGTATTAGGTAATACTATTTCAATAAATTTAATGAAATTAATAAGAGTAATAAAAAAAAAAAAAAATCAATAAACGCAAATATAATATTATATAATATGTACATAATATACTATTATTATATGATATAATAATAATAATAATAATAATATGCGTATTGCGTATACTGCTATAAAGGTCACGGACTCCCGACAACCAGAAGATAATTCTCCGAAAATTACGACAAAGGGTTCGTAGATAGAAAAACCGCAAAAGTGGGTCGACTAATAATAGTTAACAGTTTACGTTTTGTTATGTAAATAAAAGAAATGATTTTTATCACTTTTTAAAAAATCGAATGTCTTTAATGATAACAACATTTAAACATACCAAACACATTGTTCATTTTCATATTAATTATACTATGTATTATTTATATAATTAAATACACGTCGTGCATTTTATATTTAATGTCCGATGACTACAGGGTCTCAGATTTTGTAGCGAATGATTTTTAAAGACAGACAAATATTATATAAATGTATTTCATATTATAATCATTCTAATAACTAACAAATCAAACATTTTTATATTAAAAGGAATGGGCATATTTTTTTTTTTATTATTGTTTTAATTTTATAACCTAGGTTCAAATTAAGACAAAATCATGAAAATTTGAAAATTAGTTCATAGGAAAATTTATAAAATTCTTAATATCTATAACTAATCCTAAGCCAATCTAATACATTGTTATAAATTATTCGCAATATAATTTATTCATACCTTTCTACTATATCTATGGTCAATATTGATTTATAATATATAAATGACAATAATATTACGTATATAAAGTCGTGTACTATATAATATATAATAAAAGTATTGTTTTATTTTTTACAAAAATTATTTCTTCATTCTTACTATGAGAAACATATTTATATCAATATTTTATACTTAGTAATATAAATTTATAACACAATATATCATTAGAAATTTAAGCCAAAAGACCGCCTTAGCTCAGAATCACTCAGAATCAATTATTTAACATTGAATTAAAATTTAACGCGTCCATTTCACTATTTCAGTGATATACTCAATGGCGGGATACACTCAACATCTTCTAGCTAAATCACATGTTTTTGGACATAAATTAAATAAATATTTATTTTCCATTTTTTATATACTTTTTTAAGATTTATTACTCTGTAAAATTTGAAAATTGACCATTAATATTAAAGATCAATAATGATTTAATTGTATGTATTATATTCTTATATTATATGTTAATAAAATCCTATTCTATTAAAATAAATTGAATACGAGGTATACAATATTTAAAAGTCATCAATAATGAGTAAAAGTTTTTTTTAATATTTGTAAATTACACATTACATGATATAAATTACTGCATATTGAAAAATAATCATAATCCTAAGTACGCCAACGATAAAAGCTGATATGAAAAAGAGCTAGTATAGAGCAATATTTTATAAAATGCAAAATATTTAAGATATTCAAATGAATATTGAGTAGTAAGTAGATAGTACTCATATTTTTAAACATCATGACATTCATAATGATAAACAATCGACGATTCAGAAAATAGTTCTAAGACCGAAACTAAATAAATATTATTGTTTACTATAATGCATAAGGACAAGTTTTAGGTTTTTAGTATTTAAAAAAATTATAATGTAAGTAAAGATTTTTTAAGTTGGTAAAAAGAATAATACATATATTATAATTTAGTACTTTAAATAATTAAGTGGAATCATTTATATTTTTAATTATAAATTGTATTAAATTGTCTGAACAAAAAAATTATTATCTCTCTGTAAATCACATTTTCTAAAGTAAACAAAAACACCAGATTCTTTATAGAACTGAAAAGAGGTTAACACTTTTTTTGCAGAATTATATTAATATAATAAAATACTAAAATAGTTTATCGATTTATAACTTCAAATTTTAATCGATAAGATATAAAACTAAAATAATAACAACATATTGTAAAATATTATTTATTTACTCATAATCTAAATAAAACGTAGAAAAATCGTTCGTTTATAAATATTTAATATTTTTTAATCTACAAAAAACGCATTAATTATTTTGCATATTAATTTTTGATGAAAAGAAAGAAAAATCATCATTAATCCTGTTGAGTAGCACATAGGACCGCAATATTAATTATCTTTGAGATAACTTCTTTCGGTCATCACATCATCACATAGTCACACAAAAGGCCAAGGTTGAATCCAAAAGTAATTGGAGAAGGGTTTAAAATGATGTAACGTATTCTATTCGATCAAAAAAAAAGTCCCAATGGATCACTATATATTTTCTGTTATTAAATTAATCGAATATTGAACGATTCTCCAATCAAATTCACTCTCATTTTCCTATAATAATGAATTTATTCAGATTTAAAGACATTATATAAGTACACTAAACGATCATGTTTTCAATGATTTATATGTTTATAAAATTTAAACAGTGTTTGGGGCAGATACTAACTTCTTTCATTCAATTTAGAAATACTCTTTTTTTTCTGTAATTTGTTAAGCAAATTAATTTTTGAAATTTATAAAGTATATTAAAATGTAATCCAAACACGTAGCTTTTGAGTTGTTTAACTTTTTTAACCTTTAATTGTTATATAAATTTTAATGATTCAGAAGCTACTTGTTCAAATTTTGATTTAGATACATTTTTAATACATTAAAAAAATATATTAATTTGTTTGACTATAAACAATAAAAAATATTCAATTCTCATTAGAAAAAAAAAAGTTGGTATTGCCGTGAGAAACTTTTTAAGTGGTATAAAAAAATCTAAATGATTAAAAATATGATCTTTAAGTCATTACTCAATAATTCATTATTAAAGAAAAGAATAGAGGTGAGCGAGTTTGATAAATCTCCAAGTATGTATTTTTTGTTATTAAAAAGTAATAATTATTTAAAACAGTTATATTATTTTAATTTAAAAAAATATATGTAAGCTGATGACAGCTCACTACTCAGCCCACATTGACGTATAAAGGTTATAGCTAAGAAAATGTAAGGTTGACAGAGCAGAAACGTTATTAAACGAAATCAATAATGTAACTTTACCTATTGTTGACAAAAAAAAAAAAATCGGTTCATCGTCGTGTGACACAGATTTCTCAACATAGTACAATAAAAAATTACGTGAGTGTATGTACTTATTTTAAACATATTGTGAACCCTGTAAATATTGATGTTTATTTTACAACTTTTCTGGGAATATCTAATGTGATTCTGTATTAAATTGTTATTTTATTACGTTTTTAGATTTAACTAGTTATATATGGTATACCTATATAGTAATTTTATGGATTTATTATTTTCATCTAATTACGAATTACATAAAAAGTAAGTTTCATGTTAAAAAAATACAAAAAATACATTAAATGGAAATGTTTAACTATCTTTAACATGATTAAATTGTGTTATTAAAATATAAATATACAATATAATATATATGTAATTATTATTGATATAGTGATAAATCAAAATACTAAATAATTCAATATTATACTTTGTTATGAACAATATTATTACTTACTACATAATTTATTATTTTTTCAATACTATTTAATAATTTTATATTGTAATTTTTAGTTTAAATAGGTAATTATTTTAAAATATGTTATGATCAATAGCGCTCACTGGATTTTTCCGGAAAACCCCCACCCCACGATTTTGACCGATCATGTGTATTTTGATTAGCATTAATTTTAAAATAAGATACATTTTAGTACAAACATGAATAGCTTAAATATGGTTTATTATAAATCATGTTCTACACTATTCGACAAATTTCATAAATAACATAAAAAATATAAATATAAATTAATAGTATAGTTAACAATATACTCTAATAACCCTTATAATACCCTAATATTAGGATTAATGAATTGATAAATAGTTGATTTTAGGATTTTAAAGAGTACCTAATTCTTATATTTTATATTCATTTTAGAATAACTAAAATATTATATTATATTATATTTTACACAAAATATTCAAATGAGAAAGATTAAAATTATGTTTACAAATTAACATTTAAAAAATGCTCATAAGCCTGATAATTCAAGCTACATTTCGTGATTTCGTGTAAATAAACCATTATAAATTTAATCATAAAGAGAAATATGAATTACTTGAACAATAATCACTTGAATAAAATAAGGTTGAAATACTCCATTGTTATGTTTTTGCTGACACCGTTACCCCTTTCCAATCTTAATTAACAAACTTAGACATAATGTCCATGTCAAAAATAAGATAACCTATTCGAAACGTTATCAATAAAACTTTAAAAACATAAAAAATAAGTGTTTATACTAACATTTTAGCCGTAATCTGGCATAAAATTCAAAAGATCATTAAAAAACAAAGAAACAAATAAATTATAATCAAAACCATATCAGAAATATTTGAAATTGTATTTAAAAACATTAGACAAAAGAAAAAAATAATTATTTTTCACTTAAAAGATTTATAGAGTATCCTTATGAATCGAAAAAGTTTTAGTCAAATATTAATCATAAACTAAATAAAATTAAATCACAAGCCTATTTTTTTTTTTTTTTTTTTAGAATTATAAGTATTAATATCATATAAATTTATAATCATGAATATTATAATAGTACCTATAGGTATCTATCTCCTATAAGTAAAGCTTAAATTAGATATTTAGGGTTATTAAATGATTTAGTTTTATTTCACTAATATTATTTTCAAATCATATATAATAATAAAATATATATAACAGTAAAAACAAAAAGAAATAAAAGAACAGTACAGCATCATTTTTAATTATCAATGCATACATATATTATATATATTGTATGTGTTTTACAAAAAGTACAACGATGATTGGTTTCTATACATATTAACATCAAATGTATAGTATTAGTTTTCAACTATGTTTTTTACATTAAAATTTAGGTTCTAAAAAGTTTTTAAAACATTTTTTGTATAGTTAATTTTTGTCATATTCTATGATTTTTCGCTTATTAAATTTATAATCCGGCGAAGAAAATTTTTTTACAGTAAAAGAAATAACAATTTTTTATATAAATAGTTCTACATAAATGTAGATCCACATTTATTTTATTTTTTTGTTAAGTCAGGTACAAATCGCTTTATTTTGTTGAATATTTAATGGATTGAGTATATTATCTGTTGTATACTATCCCATTATTCCATACTGACATATATACTATTCCCATAGAGTCTTATTTTATTTAACCTATATAATTTAAACGTAATTACCCTTAGTCGAATTATAATGTTGGATATATATAATATACATACATAATATATTCCATCTCGCATCATAGCCAAACATCAAACCCAAATACTTTATTTCAGTCATTCTACTTATTATAGAATAGCTTGGATTATCTATTTTATCATAGTTACAAACTTTTAAATCATAGAATGAAACATTTGAACAATTATTTATCAAAAACGTTATCAAAATATATTATTTTAATTTATTATCATTATTATTATTATTATTATTATTATTGTTAAATTGAGTTGCTATTTATGTACATTATAAAAAATAAATAGTACCGGACTACGCTTCTTTGTGGTACACCACAATTTAATTTGCTATTAGCCGCTACTATCTCGTTTATAGTAACTTTCTATCTCTCATAGTTTGAGAAATATTTAAAACTTTCTTTAATAATTCCAAACCCAACCAATTAGGCAATTAAGTAATAACAAAGTTCAGAAAGATTTTATATAGAACAGTGATTAATAATTAATAGGTATCTGGTACACTCGTAGATCGAAAACTCAACAAAAATTATACAATATACAAATAGGTGGTTTTACAAACGCGTATATTAATTTTCAAAAGTTTTCAAAGGTTGAACATATACTAAGCAATAAAACAGTGAAACAACTATATATAATTATTAAGTATAGGAAGCACCAAATTTTGGTTTGTTTAACTCATGAAGCTAAGAGTTTTTTAATTCAGTAGTTTTTAAAACTCGAAGACACCAAGGAAACTTTTTTAAAACCACAACCTTTATTGTATATTTTAAAACTAAGAGGACAGATTTATGATACATGATTTTTTAAGACTGATTAAAAAAATGAATTCTTGAAATATTAATTTACCATTTACAGTACAACATACCAAAGCATATCAAAGCATAGCGCCAATAATCATAAATTAATAAGAAACATTACTGATATTTTTCAAAAATGTTCATACTGTAATAATTAATATTATTAACAATATTTACTACAAACAACACACTTATCAATACATAGTCAGAAATATTGATCAGATGGACATAATGGATACGAGTCTAGACGTTTCTACCAAAGCTTCAATAGAGAAAAATGATAAATTTCAAATGTATTAGCGAGTAATACTTAAAATTGGTATATAATATTATGTAAGTAAATACAATTTTTTTTAACAAAAGGATATTTACAATCCGTAATGTTTATATACAAAAAGTGAATTTGATAGCAAAAGATAGCAACAACATAAATAAAAAGAGGATAAAGGCCCACTGACTTGGGGAGAACGTATAAATACAATAATTTGTATTATAATAACGTATACAGTATACACGTATATATTATTATAACATACACGCTGTAAACATTGATTTATAGATTAGTTGCTAAAACAACGTAATTCCAATGTATATATTATAATATGATTGAATAATAACAAGATGGTTTTGATGGATAAGAACGGAAAATAAAAACAAATTTTAACAAGCGGGCGAACGAGAATAATGGATAAAAATAACGAGCATTTCTGAGTTGAGATAGTAATTTTTTTTCTCGCCAGTCAGCCAGGAAGATATTGAAAGCAGTTGAAATTTCAAATTACTATTGAAAAATAAATAAGGATAAGAAATAGACGATCTTGAGCCAAATGGAAAGAAACATGATAATCCAATCCCATGTTTACATTGTATAAGAATATATAATAATTTATGTACTATGAAAATAAACAAACTCAAATACCCTTCTCAATAACCAATCGTGAATTTATTCATACGACTTCAATCTTATTTCAAACGTAACATTGTCATTAAAATATGTACAAAAACGTATTTCATCGCATCGGTTTTATCGACTATAGAAACTATATGACGCATAAATCACTGGAAACGTACTATTATGCTGTATACGTTTCTGTTACTTATGAATTCGTAAGTCATTGTTAAGCAATTATTTAACGAAAGCGTTAACTTGAAAAACCGAATGGAACAAACGGATTTTCTAGAGGTCGGTTTTTCAGACTCATAATTTCATCGCCATAATAATCATTGGATTACTATCACGGTGGACCACGCTGTGTCTATAGCCGTAGACGAATGAAATAACTCGTTGTGTCCTATACTACGGTCAACTAACATACAGCAAGTACCTATAGCTTGCGAGTTTCAACTTTTAAGAACGTTGGCATTTGTATTCTAAAACGTTTACCGCCAACAAATGTCCACTTTTTTGCATCATACCATAGCTGCGCTTTCAATGGTAACCGAATAACGGAAACGTCAGAAACAACATATATGTCATAAAAGTATTAAACATTTTTTCGACAGGGATCTTACCGCAATTCCATTGATCTCGACGTACAAAGCGAAGCTTAGACCAGTTGAACTAAATCATATTGAAAAACGTCGACTCGACTCGTTTAAACCGAACTAATATTGGACCATTTATTATTTGTACGAGAAAATTATCTTTTGATAAGATAATTGCAGTTAATTTGTATAACAATTAATCATTTATTGATTATTTTATTTTCACATTAATGCACGATATCATAATTATTATGATATCAGATACTACCACGTACCATAGTGTTAAGCACATAGTACAACACAATGCCGAAAAATGACCGTGCGAATATCTATTCTATCGGAGAGCTTACCAAAAACCTATCAAAGCATATTATTATGTGATATACAAATAAACAATATGCACCGTCCATTATCGTTATACCCAGTGCTAAAACGTTCTACATTATAATATGGTGGCGCTTTTGTCCGTCACCCCCACCGAATCCAACACCTCGACCGCAATCCATATATATTATTATTATAATGCTGTTACCGACCATACGGTATATTATTTAATTCGCGATCTATAATACACGTATAATAGGTACGACACTATGACATAAAGTACACATATTGTACTTGTGTATACAAATAATGCCGAGCGACTATATACGATAATGCACGACCGTGCTTAATATTTATATTATGTTGCGTGACTATTTCCCCAAGGTTTTACATGGATTTTCCAAACCTATACAACACACATACATTATACGGTAAATACAATACATTTTAAATAAGCGCTTGTAAAGGCGTATGCAATTTTCGCCGTTCCTATACAAAGAACCTGTAAATAATATAGGTAACTTACCTATATGCATTCTACTCGGCAGCACTCGGCTTGTGCGTATAATACTCGCGGGCGGCAGCAGGCGGGACGGGGCGTTTCGTCGGGCTCCGGCAGTAATGTGTGCAGGAGAGGCTCGTTCGTCGTTCGAGACTTGTTTTACCGAATAAATATTTTGACGCGCCAGACTCGCTGTCTATTATTATTATTATTATGATTTATAATTATTACCTATTTATAAAGCATAATTTATAATCTTCATAATATAATAATATGGTGGTGACGCGAAAACGTTCGATCGGTAATCGTCGTGCAGGGTCACAGACGGCGATGGCGAGACTGTAAGTTTGGCCTGGGCGACGACCGCCTTGAGTGAATGTCCGTAATATCATTTGCGATATACTCGTAAACCATCATCATAATATAGTCATCACGGCCGTTTTTACCGCATATAGTTTTCACGTTTTTTTTTTTTTTTTTTTTTTACTATGCCAACGAGTTTGTTACGCTTTATCTCGTAATTATGTAGACTTGAAGCTCAAACTATAACCGTTGACTCGCGAACGACGAGAATAAATAACCTACGTATTGTTACTGATTACCGACAAAGGCGTAGGGGGATAAAGTATGTTGGAGGATATATCAATATATCATTATGTCGAAATGATCCGCTTAACATAAGATACTTCTTATATCAGAAAACAAAAACATTTTTGAAAATATCATTTTTACATAATTCGTTTAACTTTTTTTCCACTTTTATAAGCTTTTTACTTTTTTGCACGACGAAGTTGGTACATTTTTAACTCTGCAGAATTCCTTCTTCCGAAGCAAAACATTATTTGAATTATTTTGATTTATAAAAATACATTTTAAGACAAGTAATTTATTAGTTATAAGTATTTAAAGTTTAGACGAGCAAAGTAATGGACCACTCCGCTTCATTCATTCAAACTTTAAATACTTATAACTCATAAACGACTCTTCCAAAATTCCATATTTTATGTATCGGTTAAGTACTTCAACAAATATTCAGCTTTAGAAAAAAGCATTAAAAATGTATGTTATGATTAAAAAATTGTAAAAATGATAACGAAAAACAATAGTAAAAAATATAAATATATAAAAAATGTTGTTTTTAACGATATAAAAATAATCTAAAAAATTTTTCTCAAAAACGTTAATTACTTTTTATTTTTTTTTTAAATAAGTGTTAGGTTAAACAGATCACTATATATTTTATATAATATAATATTAATACTTCATTATACATTTACAATTTTTATTTATCTGTTTTAAAAAGGTTTCGCGATACATATAATCTTATGCTATACGCAATATCTAGATAACGATTATAACCAGCTAACAATAGAACATTTAATTGACAATAAATACGAACAACAATATAAATTTCGATTCAAAATCATAACTCATGATGTCCAATCAAAAATATTCAATTGAGTATACGACAAAACAATAATATATTGCCTAGATGCTATATAATGTTTCAAAATATAATAATATTATTTTGTGTTTATAAGTCCAGTTATTGCAAGAGAAACGTCACAAAATAATATTAGATTCAATCGCACCCCATCCCCTGCCGAGAATACAAACAAAATTATCTAACTAAATTGTAATTGCCGTATTTTATTTTATATTTACTCCAAACGAATCTAGCTTGTGTCAATATGCCATTGGTCATCGTATTTATTGAATCTATTATTTGATATATCTAGCATTATACCTACGCTTAGCTATAGGTATTTGTTTTAACTTTATAAATCAAACCTAAGCACATCATACACGGCCCGGAACAGTAGGAACGGACATTTATTTTCAAAAACCATATAATAAGTACATACTTGTCAATCATCATTATAAATCATAAATTATAACTTATGAACGCACGGTGTTTAGAAAGTTTGAGAACTTTTAATGGATTACAAACGTTTTATAAAAGATTTTAAAACTTTATTGACACCCTGTATATTTATAATATATATATAGATTAATTTACCAAATTGTGTATGCACTGAGGATAAAATATATTAATACTCGTGACATTGGGTTTGGAATAAATTATGATGCAATAAATATGATTTTAAAATGTTAGTAATTAATATCAATCAATCGAAATACCTATTATAATGTCTTAATATTTTATAATAATCTAATAAATACTAAATTCAATAACGTACGGATGAGTTACATCTATTTTATAAATTTTTTCTAAAATCATTTACCTACAATGAAGACAATACTATCTTTAGTATATAATATATATATATACATTTTAATAATACAAAAGCTACTCCTTCGAATTGTTATTTAGATAGGTTCATACAAATTATTCGACAATTATTTGTTGGATAATGTACGATGAATGATATCTATAATTTCAATAGAAAATATTATTTTTTTACAAACAAAAGTTATTTTTTTAACGAAAATGCTTAATTCATTCTTACAAAAAAAATGTGTACCCTCAAAACATTCCGTGTATCAAAATATCCCATGTTCAATATATTATATCCTGCGTTAAAAAATAAACATGTCAACTATTAAGTGAATAATGCATTTATATTATATCAACCAATATACAATTAAATATTTTTTTCCTATTATTTTCTGGCGTATAAATGATAACTCACATATAACCCGGCAATATTAATTATATACGTGCACTGAACTCATTGTGTATAGTTAATATATTCATAAATCATAATCCAGCATGGACACGAAGTATATGCATCATTTTTTTTTTTTTTTTACATAATATATTTCTTCTAATAACCACTGATTTTTTTTTTTTAAAAGTAGGATATTCAAACATCAAAGCACATGTTTTTTAGTTACATTAAAGCACAAAATAGTTCTAACTCAACAAAAATTACATTTTAAATTATTTATTTCCTATTATTATGAAAACTACCGACACACATAATAAAAATAAAATATAAAAGTTTTACAACATTTAGCCACTCTCGACATTGTACGATATAGCTTTTTTTTCATCAGTATAAAGAATTTTTCTATACGAAATTATCACGAACACACCCGTTCATATTATTATATATTATACTGTTATACGTTGTACATACCCATATATATATATATATATATATATATATATAACACAATGCGCTCAATAAACTCTGCTAGCATCCAATTTGTAGCGATTTTTTATTCAGTTATTTTAGTGGAGCGGGCGTAGAACGGTTAAGGTGGTCTATAATACTGGCCGTCTTTATACATCGAAATCCGACCACGGTCTTCTCAATTTAGTTCGTATAATTTACTTAAAATTATGACTACTATAAAATTGTCTGGTAGAATTGTTTTTTCAGAATAAACTATAAACATATCACGTACCTATACAACAGTTGGTCAGTTCGAATATCACTGAATAAGTACTGAAACGACACAATAATGTGTGTTATACGTAAAATAAATTTTAATTAACATTTTAATCTCTGTATCATAATATGATTTCTTTGTAGTATTATATACCGTTATAAAAATTTATTGTTCTCTTAAAAAAATGTTTATAGTTTGAACGAGGCACACATCTCGCGTGAGCAATAAAAATGTATATATATAGTTAGGTAGGTACACACACTATATAATAATGATAAGCATGATAATAAATAGAACATCAAGTCGACGTTTTTATATCAGATATATTACTCGCTGCAAGTCCGCGATTTTCACTTCATCAAGAACTGAATTCCGTGTACCCATCTAAACACTTATTTTTTTTTTTTTTGTACATTATGTGCACACCTGCTTATATGTTTGCAAATTTTAATACTGCACCGAAATTGTTGTATGTTTCGACCCGAAAACGATATAGGATACGGCGGGTGGCGAGAGTGGGTAAGAGAGAGAGAGAGAGAGAGAGATATGTTCAGACGTATGCCGCCGTACCCTTACAACCCCCGCATCACTTCAACCACGTCCACTGCTAGCCCGGCCACTGGGTGGTGGGTTTTGGTGAAAGGGTGACGTACGGTAGTAGATGTAGGCGGGATAGGATGATGTACGCGTAGCGTGTACAAAACCTTATACCGTCGAGGAGAAAGCGGAGGAAAGGAAAATGTATACACCCGACGTGAGTAATCGGAAGTCGATACTAATACCACGGCGGCGGCCAGGTGGTCCTAAACCCGTTGCCCCATCTCGCCATTGCCCCGCCCGCATATATATATATATACATTACACATATATAATATATATATATATATATAGTATAGTATATATACGGTATTATATACTGCACAATAATATTAGCTATAATATATAGCCTGCTGCAAGTTGTATAATAGTCGTCATCGTCGTCGTCGTCGTCGGCGTCGACCCACGCAAGCCAGCACGCCACTTTCCATACCGCGTACCATCAACGCACCCCCCCTCTCCCCGTAGGTACCTAACGTAGTCGTCGGCCATTAGCGTTTACGGGTACGTTATTTTGACGTGGAAAGTTTTTTTTTTTTCATTTTAGGCAGGACGACGAGGACGAGGCAGCGATACGGTGACGTCGTTTTACCCGCCCGAGGTATAACGGTGTGAAAGGGCGTGAAAGAGAAGATGACTTGAACTACCTATCGCGCAGACGGAACGTTACTATACATAGTGAGTGAGAGATGAGCGAGCGAGAGAAGAGAGAGAGAGAAAGACAACTACGCGACGGACGGTGGCGTTTGCTGCAGGTGGACTTACCGAGAGTAATTAATTATTTGCGTATACACGGTCATGGTATTACATAGTTTTATTTATAAGTGCGTATATGCGTATAGCAGCCTGAACTTTATTTAAAAATAAAAAATAGATTTCATATTTGCGGTATGTTATAAGTATATTATAATATATAACTACATAATTACACAAATAAGGTACTATATTTACCACATTATTATTTAAACACCGTATATGCGTTTAAGTAGCGCAATTGGTAAAAAAAAAAAAAATAAATAATATGTCAAAACCCACGTGTAGTATAAGAACGCATAATATGGTGCTTTTTATCAAACACAATATTATTATTTGTTTACTTTTTTTAGTAATATATTTTTATAATTTACCTTTTAATTATCTGCTCTAGTCTAATTTGATAATTTGAGTAATATTTTACTATTAGTCTTATATTATGAAGATGTACAAACATGGCGACATAACCGTGGATTACCAGTCTTTTTAAATTATTATACTATTATAGTGACACTGTATATAATATTATGTTTGATAGTATAATAATATCTCATTATTCGAGCTTGTAAATAAATTGTGCAAAGGAAACTGGACACCGACATATAATTATTTTCGTGTGTCCTCCGTCTCGGTGGCGAACGATACAGAAAAAACCTTATTCAGTATTTCCACCGATGTATGAGCTCCGAGTTAAAATTAAAATCAAATAATTTATCTCAACATTTTGAAAGAGAAGAATTTAATCTATAACCATGTGATAGTTTTTTTTTGTATTTTATTAATATTGGGGCTGTTTCTAGTGTTTCATGTATAAACAATAACAACTAGAAAAGTTTGTTTTTGTTTGCAACACAAATAAGACTTGATTTGTTATGGCTATAATATGGAATACATTAACTAAAATCTATATTCTACGCGGTAGGTACACCCAAAGCATTTCGCATCTATATAAAATAATTCGTCGAATTTCAAAAATAATTCAAAAGTATTCATATAGATAAATTTAGTTTTACGTTAAATACGCAATATAACTTACTGTATTCAATATTAATATAATAA
Organism: Aphis craccivora; assembly: GCA_009835225.1. Taxonomy (NCBI): domain Eukaryota; kingdom Metazoa; phylum Arthropoda; class Insecta; order Hemiptera; family Aphididae; genus Aphis; species Aphis craccivora. The sequence continues at coordinate 101,889 of VUJU01000372.1, forward strand.
TATTACAAAGAAAAACTGATTAAATTAGATTTTTCGAAATACGAACAGTTCTTTGAAATACAACTAGTATACAAAATAACTGATAACTATATATACTTGATACGAAATACGATAATTTTTAACACTATAGTTGTTTAATTATGCTAAAAAATGTATAGAAAAATTAATTCACCACGACATTAATAATATTGTAAAAATGTACAATAACGATTTTTGAGATAATTGAATAAAATGTCTAGATTTATTTAAAAATGTAAACTTAATTTCTTAGAATTACTTTATAAGTTTCAAAATAAAACGCATTTATTATAATTATTGAATTATCTTAGTTTATACTATATAGCATAGCTATTAGTAAAAAAATTTAAATAAAGTAAACGTCATTCATACATGCAGTATTAAGCAGGAAGTGCGCTAAAATGTAAGATCATTCTTGAAAAGTTTAAAACGTATATTATTCAGCTACCTATTTGAATATTTTTTTTAAATAATAAAATTGTTAAATAACTCAGACATTAAACATCCTATTATAATACTATAACTGTATATTATATTATACCCAAGACCATATTTAGAATGTTTGTACCCTGGGACATACAATTTATGTCGTCCCTAATTATCAATATATTACACTTGTTCATCTACAATTTAGGGGTTGAGATTCTTTAAAAATTAATTATAAAAATATGACAAGCTTTTTTTTAACTTGAAAAATAGTTTTTTAGTCAAATTACTTAAAAACATGAGTAAATATTAAACATATATATAATTATATAAACAAAAATAACTTATAAAATAACTTTTACATAGACTGGTAAGATAAACGAGTGTAAATAATAAAACTTTTTCATTTCACTTGTTAAATTATAAAACTAAAAATATAGGTAATAAATAAAAACATAATACCTACCTATAATATTAAAGAATAATACATCAATTTATGCAGTATAAAAGTACATAATTAATTCCATTAAACTAATAACACGGATACAACCTTAATAACTCTCTAATAATTTTTTTCCAAATCAAAATAAAGGTAGGTATTCTAAATATATATGTAATTTTGTTATAGTATAATATATACATAATTTATAATTCACATTAAAACGTATACCAATATCTGTATATCTACGTTTTTGTAAGCACGGCGATGCTCTGTTTTCTGAATTATTGATTCACGATAGAAAACTTTACAATACAAACTAAAAACGGCATACTGTTAATTAAATCATCTATATGCTATATTTAATAAACATAATATAATAAATATAGAAACACGAATTACTACTGTTTACTGCAACGCCTACTATGTTTATTATTTCGTTGTACCTGATATCAAAACAAAGCATATAACTATATAAGTTTTTTATTTGGTATGTACGCAAAGTACAATCTCATTATGTATGTATAGTATAATGTATACCTACTATATGTACATTATATATTATGTACGTAAACAAATTCATATCTGGGTACGACTTAACTTCTTTTTAACTACGCAGTTTCCCGATTTGTTTTTTTGTTCGGTGCTCCATAGACGATTTATTTAATAAGAATAAAAAAAATTACAACTATAGTCACTTCCGGCATATTTTTATACTTCTTAGTTCGTAGTTTTAGATTTCCCCACAATACGTCCGAATAGAAAATACAACCTTACATTCCCGTTGTATAATCCGTTCGTCTCGTCTTCCGTCGCTATGGTTATTGGTTATAGTGTATATAGTGGTTAAACCAAATATAATTTTATAACCATCATTCAACTTTATTTTTTGACCTAAGCGCGCTCCCTCCTTCTTCTTCTAAAAGTATCGTAAAATATTGCATGCGACATTACATTAAGAGGAAGCTGCGTCGTCTCCGTTTTACAAATGTGTACAACGTTGCAAATTTGCGTATATAGAAAAATCCATTCTGTGTTGTTATACTTGTTAGTTCAATATATTACTTAGGTTATCTCGTAAGCTTTTATTGATATTTTATTTTAAAGAGATTTATCACTTATTCAAAAACTATAATATTTTACATGGTTATAACTATGTAAAAAATGTAAGTAAATTCATCGTTATATTAAAACTAATAACAAAAAATTGATTCTTCTGAACACAAATGTGCTGTGTGCCTGTGTTATATGTTTGAATGATTTGAGACAACACATGTGGGTATATCATCATTTATTCACACTCCTTTCTATTATTCGCTATTATTTTTTACATGCATACAATAATATTCCTTACGAAAATTAGTCTGTATCACGTATTATATTTAAAATATTTAAATTATATTATTATAGATATGTAAAATTTAACACGCCTATTGGCTATTCTTATACTTGAATAGTTGAAATATGAACTAATATCTCATAGAACAATATAGAACAATGTTTTTAGTTTCGTCCATTTATTTTTCAGTTAAAACAAAATAGAATACAATGTGTACCTAACAACCTATAATAATATTTAGTCATTTTTTTTTTACATAAAGCAATTTGAGATTCTCTCATCATTTAAATTTTTGCATAGTTCGTTTTATTTAAGTAGATAACTACTAACTATATTATATTCTTAATTTTAAAATACCTATAAAAGTACACACTTAACTAACTTCGTCATTTCCTCGGTTATTATCAATGTCTGCTTTGCTTATAATCTTATGATTTTTCTACTGTGAAATTACATAATCATATGTGTCAGGATTCAGGAATATCTGAAAATGTTACATTGAAATATATTTGAATCGTGATACACTCTGAATATGTACTCTATATCATCGTTTCAGCAATATAAAATAATAAATTACTGTAAATAAAGAATGATATTATATCTATATTAAACATAATAACACCTAAGTCGTTACAAATTTGCTTTAAATTGATTTAATTATTGCATTTAAATAATTAAATAACAATAATACAATGTAATAGGTATTTGATAGTACAAAATATACTATGTACATTAATTTTCAAAAAAAAAATATATAAACATAATCACGTCTTGATTGGTTATACTAACAAATTAGCATTATTTTGTATTTTTATAATAGCTGCATTCATGTACAATAGCGTGACCGCACTAAAATGTGCCACACATTTACAAAATAAATGTATTGACTCTATTTTAGATTTGATGGGCGTTGGCTTTACGGCGAAAGTATTTTATACCATTTATTGATTTATCTATATTAATCCTAGAACATATTTATTTAAATTAAAATAATTACTGTAACGGCCCAAAATATATTATTATACTAAATATAGTTCAAGGTAGATATAATACAACTCCGCAATCAGCATAACATTTACATTTCTAAAGAAAAATTTGAACTACAAATCGTGTTTTTTTGTTTTTCATTTTGATTTATTCATGGAACTTTCTACTATAGATGAACATATGCCTTAGCTGCCATAAGTCGTGGTGACACATTGCAACCACGTCTGCAAAATGATGAAAAATAAATTCATATCTATTTTGTGAAAATTCCGCCGTCATACGATTTTGTTTCGAATATCGTAGTTTTTTTTTTACAATAAATTCTTCAAAGCAGACCCACATTTATTAGTTTTGAAAATAAAATTAACTATATTATAACGTGAGTAGCTTATTTGAATTGAATACAGTCGCTGCTCTTATGTAATGGACAATGCTAGTTATTAATGTTCATATCGTCACTCCAAATAGATTTGATTGACTGAAGCGCATTAGCTAATTGAAAACTTGTAAGTAAAATTACATTATTATGTTTTTAATGAATGTGATAGTTAATACCATATTATAACTTATAGGCGATAATAACAGATGATAAAAAACATACACATGATAAAAAATAATAATAATATGAATGTGGGTAGGTGTACATAAAAACGTTTACCAACACAATATTTAAGCGTATTATTAATTCGAATAGTGTCTCAAATAAAAATTATGAACAAAAAAAATATGATGTGTCTTACATCGTGTACAAATCTAATCAAATATATAAGTATATCTATAGTTTCGGATACACAATAATATATTGAAACGCTCTCCTCTCGCGGGTCGGTTATGTATATGAGTTTTTATACAAAACAAAAATAACAACAACACAACAACTATTGTGCACTATATATGTTAATCTCTAATCGAACGCACAGTCGTTGTTATGACGGCAGAGTGGAAGGGGTGAACGGGGCTGGAAAAAAACTCTGACTATACACAACTTGGCCGCTTTACGTTCTCTGCAGCCTACACTCGCAGGAATCTCGAGGATCGAATATAATATACCTAAATTGAAACACGATTAAAACACATAGTCACTCGATTGGCCCGTTTTAGACGAATTTATATTTACTGCCAGTCGGCCGACGGCGTGGCAGATGCCATACGCGCGCGATGTATAAAATAGAAAAATAAACATTTTACGAGCATTTGCGAACCGCGGACAAACACATTAATATCGACTGGAGGGGAGCGAGCTATATAGCAAGAGTGAAAAAAAAATGATTGTAAATTAATCAGGGTTATTGTTTATTTTAACCGTTGAACCGTATAGAGTCTGTTTGGACGGCCGACGATTGATGTACAGTCTATATCCGAGGCCATTTGCCAGCAAAACATATCGTCTTACAATAATGACGTTCATCTCTGTCAGTGACGTCATGTGAAGGAAAAAATAATATTATATAAATATTTTTCTAACGATCGGTCCTGTCCATATTTCTGTTTCATTAGACCTCAGGTTTCTCGCAATCAATAAGTCGGTCCGGATTGGGTAACGAACGGGGTGGAAATAAATGTACAAACAGTTGTCATTGTTCCCGTCCCTGGCGGCTCCTGCGCTAATTGTGTTCACTCTTTGGACAACGAAGTCTAATCGACATGGCGGGGGGGGACAGTGGAAGGAAAACTTTTTATAAACTTTGTACTTTGTTCGCATACGTCCCCTCGTCGTCACTCTCATCCAAACTACAGTAGTTTCCTCTGAGTTTTCAAAGAACGGTTATCCGGATGTTTGAGGAATACGAGTCCTGAAAAGACGAAACCCGAGTACTACGCCTTGCGAGTTCATAGAAACCAAAACAAAAGAACAATATACATATTTAGTTCATTTTTCCAAGAACAAGGGCACCATTGAGAACTTAACGATTCCTATGGCATTTCTTTGTGCGGTATATACTATTTTTAGATATTATTAATTTACCAGTTTTAAAATGAGTTTTACTATTATTATGAAGCAATTTTTCTCAAACTCTTAACTGCACGAATGATTACAATCAGGTATAATTGAAACTGCGGTTTGAAATATAATGGAGGTTTAGAGATTAACTATATAGCATAAAATATAAATCCAAGTTCATTATTATTTCTACTAAAAAGTTTATTTCAAATGCATATAATTTACAACCTATAAACACCAGGTATTATAATATATAATCTTGATTTTCTTTAATTGTTATTGTAAGGAAAAAACAATAATTATTTCATAATTTTTTTAAATATAAGTAAAACATTAGTACATGAGCCAAACATAAGTTTAAGCAATTCGATATAATTCTATTAATCGAATAATAAAATTAAGAAAAAAATCAAAATATGTATCTGTATTTATTATATATAATTTCAAAAATATATCTACCCAACTACCTAAAGTAATTTTAATAAATGTCCAGTGCAATTACCTGATAATTAATAATATACTTTACCTAAATCATCCGTAAAATGTGAATTCTATTATAGTTTTATGTAATGAAACTCTTTAACTAAATTCACTTTAAATGTTTGTATTAAACTTTTTACCTTATAAATAGATTAGTACAATTAGAGAAATATAATTTCATAAAACTATTTAATTTTCAGTATCAAATTAAATAATTTAGCTTTAGGTAATTTGTAATTGACTGCATCTGTTGTAGGGACCCGTCTAAAATGTGTAGCCTTAAGGTATGATACACGTATAGCTATATTAAAGAAACGAGCCCTACCGATATACAACATGGCAAGTTCACATTCAACAGAACTAATTTTGTATTGTTATACTTATTGATTAAGTAATTTAATATCAAATTTAAAGATTTCAAAATAGTATCTGTGCTTGTAGATACGATATTTTAAGTTTTAAGCGATATATGATCGTTTTTAAATTGTAATAGTTTATGTAATTTCAATTAGTTTAAATAATACATTAAAAACTTGTAAAAAAAAACCAAATAATATTCTTTCTTTCAGTTTGATTATAAGCTCAACTAAAATGTACTATATTATGTTGTGCGTTTGAAAGCTGAGACAACACGTGTGGGTGTGACGTGTTTTGTATAATCCGATTGAAAGAAACCTTATTAAAAATTCTTTATACGCAACTTGTTATTGAATATGCTTTGAGATAATTTACATGTTTACCTATTAAAATGAATCTCACATTAATTACTTTTTATCACTCTTTTTTTAAATGTAAAAATAATAATACAGTAGGTACATGATATTTACTAAATATAGTTTTATATTTAGTAGTAATAATTGTACCTACCTAATACTGATGTGAAAGGTAACGTTTTGTTACACGTTGTTTTTAAAGTAATATTACTAAGTTAATATAAACAAACGAACTCGATCTAACGTCTAAAAACGTATATAAAATGCGTGTCGAAGTGATGATAGTTATAATAATATTATTGTGTCGGTATACTATAATATAGTATCCTAGTACTAGCAAGATAATGATATTCAGAATGCGATGTCAGATCAAAATAATTATATACACAAAATAAATATTAATAATAATCATTTTTTTTTTTTTTTTTTTTATGAACTCTAATGATTTTTTTATGTTTTTCTAGTCGACTCATCCACTAATAACATATGTTTCCGAGAATTAATATAGTTATATTGTCAATCAGAAACGTCTTCGCCTAAAAACTCGAACAATTAAATTATTATTCGGAACAGCAGTATACTCTATTATTTGTCGACATTTTAATATTATGATAACGCGTGCATTATTATTATTATTTATTAAGCACCGTTAACACGACCGACATGCAAACGTTCAACGTATAGTGATTCTCGTCGACCGTACGCCAAATCAATTCGCGCTTACGACGACCTACACCGCATACGCTCATACAATATTATATATTATATATAATATATACTTACCATTATATATAACGTACCCATTTTCTTTATACTGCTGATACGTCATTTTCCGTTCAGACACGACACTTAAAAGGCAGTAAAACTAATTGTTTCTACGTCAGCACGGCCAAGGAACGGGATGGTGATGCACGTATAAAACTTTCGCCTGGAAGCGGATGTTCTCGTGAATATTTATCGTGTCCGTGTAAAAGTCAAATAACAATGTCGCGTGTCAAATGCGTTCGCTCGAACAAACACGCACACAAATAAACACTTAATACATATACACATTATACCTACACATCACATGTGTGCAGTGTGTCTGTAATCGTATATATTATATAAAAATACGGAATTCTGCGTAGGAATATAAGACTTTGGCCCCGAGGGACCCTCGTGGCAGCTCCCGGGCAAAAGTCGATGTATCAATGGCCGGCCGTCGCGTTTTGACGTCCTCGTCTGTTTGTTTATTGGATCAGGCGACTGTTCTGGGGTGGAACTTCGTGTGAGTTGGGGGGGGGGTGTAAGTGCCGTTCCGGTAAAAAAAAAAAAAAAAAAAGGTATATGAAAAAATGAACTCCAAACGACAGGTGCGTATATTATTCTACGACATTACATTATATTGTGCATATAATACAGTTGCAGTCGTTTCTTCGTGACGTATGCCGCACCAATCGTTTTGTATACATAAAGGTCGTCGGTAAAATATCATAATATTAAAACGTTATAAATCGTAATAATTATTATACACGGCGGTGGCGATGGTGCCATATATGCAAATGCAATAAATGACGAATCGGAATAACGTATATGAGCATCACGTACGTCGTTTGCAATTACCGCGGGTCATACGTGACAGTCGGATTATAATATTATTATAATTTATAACATATTATTTGGGTACCGACTGTGTACGTTTTAAAATCGCAGTCCACTCTGCAGCACTCGAGCAAGCACTCAACCTCGCGTATAACTATAGCGTGTTATGATGTGTAATGCGGATATTTAGTGGAGGTACGTAATATAGGTTTGTACCTCGTCCTCTCTTCCGGCGACGAACTTTTTAAACGTTTTAAATTATTCCCGTGATTCAAATGTTGAACAAGCGTCGTAATCGTTGTTAAGGTACGTCATACGCCCATCACCATTAATTTTCAACGATCATAAGCCACCGCGTTTGTGTATTTGTGTACTTACCGCGTAGACACGGACTTCTGCGAATTACCGAAAAAAAAAAACAAACAAACTGACCAACTGGCTCTAATGAGTATAGACCCTTGATGTTTTAACATAAAAATAATAATAATTAAAATATGTGTAGGTACATAACTATGTTAAATAACACTTATGCCTAATTTTTATTATTAGTACCACGCATCTTTTAATACCTTTCAGCTGGCGCGCTGTTGTAAAAATGCGATAGTTTTGTACTTTTATTTTATTTTTTACTTATATTTAACTGTTGTCGACGGTCGTGGATATTCCTCGAAAATGTTATCATCTACGTTTTAGACTATTTTTGAAATATTTTATAAATTTAAATAAAAAATAATTTTGTAAACGTATTCATCATTTTATTTTATACTGCCTGTATCAATATGTATTTATATTAGTAAATTCAGCCATTCAGGTATATAAAACAATAAATGTAATAATATAATTTGATATAATTTGATATATTACAACATACTGGAATTGTTGTAAAATGTACAACGCGCAACTATTCTTTTAAGAGACAATATTGTAGCGCGCTCGCTGAAAGATTTAATATATCATTATTCATTACATTATTTTTATTTTTATTATTACAACAATCATAGGTAATCAATATATCTACGTCCGATATACAGATATATTTAAAAGTTTCCCCCAACAATTGTAAAATATTATAAATAATATTATGGTTTTATATTATTTAATATCATGTCAGAAATTTTTTTTTTTAAATAATATATAATATATATATATTATATTATATTATTATATGTAAACAGTAATATTTACTATTTAAACAATATAAGAAATATAAAATGAAATAAAATTTAATAATCAACCTAAAATCATAAATACTATAGACACAACTAAACGTTTTAATAGTTGCTCTCGACGGTTTTTTCTCAAGGCACCAACTTATAATGTTTACCATAAACTAACTGTTCACTTTCTTCGTCAATATTCTTATAGTTATTATTTTTTTTTTTTCATTAAATAAATTAACATTATAATTAAAAATCATGTATATTATAAGAACCTTTTGGGATATAAAGCAGATGCCATGTATTTAAGTTATATTTTAGTAGAGAAACTATATATTTCTATACAACACAATTAACATACCTACGTATATATAAGGATATGAATATATTATTTATATAACAATGTTACATTAATACATAAATCACGACTAAGGCTACGGCCATATTATTACTGAATCGAGACCGTTTATGTTATGCTATAAGTAAGTAAATACTGCCCAAATGGATTACAATTTTCTTCTTATATATAAGTAATAAAACACGTAGATCAATGTCAACTGATTATTAAATCTATGCAAGCTGCTACTCGGGCCATTTTTCCAGCCATTAAATTAATTAATTTATATTTATATTAATTTATTAATTAATTAATATGAAATAAAACAATAAAAAGATAAAATTATTTTGAATAATACTAAATAAATATTTCATATCTTATAAACCGAAATCTAAATTCATAAAAATACTTATCAATCTAACTCCTTTATTTAAAAATGTCGGTATCCTTATTTACATTTTTTTTAATATCTTCACAAACTATAAGAAAAATAAAAAAAATTATTCAAACAACTGATTAAAGAAAAATTTCAATTATTGGGCTTGTAAGCTTGTTGATTTATTTTTTTTAACTCACAATATTTTTCATGATATAAAATAAATTCAATAATTCATTATTTTATTGAATATCGCCTAGAATGAAAAACATAATATACTTTAAAGTTCAAATTGAGTTATTAGAATATTTGAATTATAAAAAGTATTCTTAAGTGATTTTCTAAGTATTTGAAACTATCAATAAATAGCAAAAGGTATAAGTAATCTATAAAGTGTTAAAATTGTAATACCTACATATCATTGATTAAATATTATATATTATAATATTAATATTATATTATATATTTAATAAATATTGTATATTTAATCAATGTATATCAATTACATATATATAAAAAAAAAAAAATGTTTTCGTTTAATAATCAGTTTTAATAAATAATAATAACTTAAAAACTTACGAAAATATTGCAGTAATCATTAAAATATGACATACACATAGAATACAGAATACTGAATATTGCACTAGTCACAAATGGGTGAACAAATAGTAAATACCAACATAATATAGTGCCATGTGAATATTATTCAACAATTATTATGAAGTCTCTCCGATAACTTATTATTTTTAATAGTTGATACAAGTCATATGAGTTGTAGTTATTAGATTATTTTTTTTCCATTTTAAATTCAAAATAAAACAAATAATACAGAAAATGTATATATTGTATTGTATCCAATATAGCGTAATTTATTAAGTTGTCCATATGATCAATTTTATTTCAATAGCACATGTCTACATGCGTAAAATATATTACTATCATTAAGAACTAAGAAGATACCACGCCAACATGTGTTGTCACATCTCACAGACGTACAACGTAGCAAATTTATGTCAAACAGTTCCAATTTTATACAGCAACCTTTAATAATACCAATAATTTACTTATTGTACAACGTAAAGGTTATAACACTCCATATTTTTGTACGACATTTTAATTTTTAAGAAGTTACGAGTGTGCAAAATATTACAGTTGAAAAATTCTCATTAGCTGTAAAATTACATACTGTATTAAAAATTAAGAAAATCCTGATATTATTTTTAGATTTACGTTTTATAATAGGTCACTTCACTTTAATATTAAAGCCTACTACACAACATTCAAACTGCTTTGATGATTACTAATTACTAGTTAATAATTACATACAATTAATAACATTATGTTAAGTACATTCATTAGCCTAGACTTCTTGCGGTTTACTCATGAGCTGATTTCGTGTGCACTTGTGTAATTGTAATTTTGACACTAAGATAGTAGAACAAATGACGGATAGTGTCAGATGAAACTAAGATGCGAGTGACATTGTCAACGCCCAAACATTACTCAAAGCTTTATAGTTTATATGAACAATATTTCTTTGGAGAAACAAGTCATTAATGGAATTTAATAGAATATATCGCTGAACAACGTTTTACACCTAAGTTTATCGCAATGATTATTGATTCATGGACATTTAGAAATATATTCTTTCGATCTATAAATTATAATACAAATAAATACAGGCAATTTTAAGAAAAATTTTCATCAAAAATTTAAAAAAATAAATAACTCAATTAAAAGTTTTAAAATTAAAACAATTTATTTATTTTTAGTTTAATATTTCAAAACTAATTTTTCTTATGTATATAATAATATCAAAATACTAGAATGTGATCATAAATATATCCAATGCTTAAGAAATTTAAAAGCTTAAAAATTATTATAATATACGTTTTGATATTTTATAAATAAATTGTATATAATATGAGATACGTTATAAAAGAAACAAAACAAAACTATTAAAGTGAGCAACCGCTATGCTGTCAAATGTATCTCATCATTAAGTAAACTACTCTAATGTATGTGTTAAATTAGAATTCAATGATAAATCATTGCATTCGAAAAACTTTTACTAGTGATTTCAAATTTACCAAACAATATCTAATAACGAGTATTAAATTTTTAAGTTGTAATTTCTGGAAATCTCAAGACCTAATATGTATAATGTATATCCGTTTATACTATTCACCTATTCAAACTATTTTAGAAAATGGATCGATAATCTAGAATCCGTATTATCAAGATCACTTTAAAATAAAATTGGAACTTTGCCAAAATTTGTTTTTACGGACGTTAAGCGTATAGAAGAAACAATAAGTTCAACAAACATTAAAATCATTAGCTATATTGAATTTAATATTGAAACTTTGGAATTCAAAATACAATTTAAAGATTTGTGTTGGCTTTATAGTTTGCTAAATTCGAAGATTGAACGTCCCGAAATACTATCTTTAATTTACTTAAATATTCCAACTTTCTCGTTAAGATTCGAGCTCCAATAAAACTATGTTTTAGCATGTAAATGCAATTATTGTCTTTTTGCGACAGATGAACCGTATACTAACAATAAGAAAAAAACTTAAGAAATGTCTTCTTCTACTCTATTGATACGAAATACAGTTTAAAAAATACTTAATTTATAATACCAATCAGCTTTTTGATCTAATTTATTTTTTTTAAGTCTTAAGACTCGTACTATTATTTTTAAATAATATTATTATGTATCCTGTTTCTATAATAATAATAATAATAATATGTATTGTTTATCTCTTTAGAGTAATTTAAATTACTAAGTATTATGGTAGTCTCATTTAATTATTGTCTAAAACATATTATCATTTATTATATTTTTATATGAAATTAATGTTTGTA
>VUJU01000373.1:0-114532 GCA_009835225.1 Aphis craccivora
TACATTTAACAAATAACGCATTATTATTATATTAACTTACTTTATAGTTTATAACTTCATTAGTTTTAGTGATCTCCATAATAACTGAGCTATTTCATATTAAATTCAAAACCAAAAAGTGGGTAAGTGGATACCGCTCTACTGTACATTAGGTGCCGTATGGGTCATTATTATATAGGTATTATAGGAGTGTTAAATTTGAATCCAATGATAGGTATCATTGTATACGAAAAACGATTCTGAACGGAAATGATTTGTCAGCCTAGGATATAATTTCCTGTGGTTAGTGAAAAATGTAGTTAATGTTTTAATGACATAAATACACCAAAATTTAAGTTCTTTTATAATTACTGTAAACTAAAATTATGAAAAATCTTTTGAAAAATTGTGCCTATGTATTCTTATAATTTTTTAATCACTATAAGGATAACTTATGAGGAACATTGTATTAATATTTCAAGTATTTTAGTAAGGCCAAAAAAATTTTATTGACATTTCAAAAAAAAATTTTCAGAAAAATTGAAAAGTTCAGTTATCTATAAATAGCTCAAAAAAAGTCAAAATATTTTGAAAAGTAAACTATGTAAAGTAAATGCCAATTTAAATAACTGGTGAAATTTTCAAGTATCTACGACTTATACTTTTTGAGTAATAACAAATATTTAAAATTATTTGAGAAGAAATCGTTATCGTAACGCGATTTCGTAAAAATTTAAAATTCAAACGCGCTTAAAATTTTTCCTATAATGATGCTTCGAGTTTTCTCTGTAGGTACTTAAAAAAAAACTTGTGGAAAACCTAATGTTGTATTTTTAATTCTTAGTTACAATCATAAACAATTTTATGATTTTTCAACTTCAAAATTACTTGCAAATTTTCACGTTTTCGACAGACTTCGTAAAAATTTGAACTATAAACACTTATAAAAAAAAATTGTGACTAACAATTTTTAATATTTTTTAGCTACAATAAAAACAACTCATAAAGAACTTTGTATTAAATTTTCAACATTTTTTGGTCAAAAAAATTTCTCAAAAAAATCGTACATTTTCAGTGGTCTATAAATAACTCAAAAAAAGTCAAAATTCTTTGAAAATTTAACTGTATATAGATAACACTAATATAACAATTTGGTAAAAATTTCATATATTTACAGTGATTAGTTTTTTAATTACAACCATATTAAAAATCGATTCGGTCGAAAACTGGTTTTGCGTAAAAATTCCCGTTTTTCCTTAATTTTTTTTTTTTTTTTGGTTTTTCCTAGTGCTTTTGAAGACTATTGTGAATTTCAAAAAATAACCTCCCCAATGCATCAACTAGATTCATTACATAATTAGAGTATTATTTCGACACGTTCTCGTGTACACAGACACAAAAAAAATAAATAAATAAACAAATAATAAAAAAACACACACAACATTGTAAAATCAATACATTCATTGCTCCACTCAGAATCTAAAATTGATTTCATATTTTTTTGGTAAATCATGATGTGCATTATACACATAATATAATAGCAATGCATTTAATATCTCGCATACTCTTGATTTAAAATAAAAACAAATCATTAAATACTTTCCCATCGTTGACCTTGATAATATTTTTTATATTTAACCAATTATGCATTTATTAGTCATCGTTTACTTCCACAATTACTTAAGGATCCAATTGTTACCAAATTTTACACACATTTTCCTAGAAACTTAAAAAATATTTATAGCTTTGTTTTTCATTCAATAGAATATGATTTCTATAGAGTAGTTCACATAGAAATGTCGTTGTTGAAAATTAAAATTGAATTTTTATATATATATATATATATAAGATTGCAATTAGTCATAAAAATAAAAGAAACTTTTGTATAAACTATACATAATATATATTTATAAATTAATTTAATTTTTTAGGTAATATACTCAAAAATTACTAAACTACTTAACCAATTTTGACGAAAATTTAAGATTGTTTTTATAGATATTAAGATTTAAGAAATTTATTGGAATTACGTTCGAAAATATAGAATGTACATCGCATGTATAATACATGCGATTGCTCATTTTGGTCGAATAAGTTCTCAAATCAAATCACGTTGAAGTACATTTTTTCTCAAAATTAGGTATACTAAAATCAAGATATACTTATATAATACTATATTTTACACTTAATCATTTTTACAGGAATAAGTGAGGTTATTTTAATAGCTAGTAAATTAAAACATGATGCATATATTATTTTACGGAATTCACCTCATAGAATAATATTGAACTGAAAAAAACCCTTAAGATTTATTGTAATAAAACAATTCCTGGAAATATGGCGTTGAATTTTCCTAAAAATATATAAGCTAACCTTTGAATTTTTTTCCCAACAATGAACAAGTTTTACACAATAAACGATAAATCATGTTGAGTTAGTTGTTATTTTGTGTTTTTTTTTTGTAGTCATCGCTAACTGCACTTTTATTGACCAATAATAAACCTAAAAAACAAATGAAATTTAACTTAACAATTAATATATTAAGTATAATTTTAAATAGCAAAATACATAAATATTAAAAAAAATAAGCCCAATCACTATTATGAAGAACCATTTTTTGATTGTTTGAAAAGAACAATATTATTAGTGACTCAAGTCTCAAATAATAACTATAGAGAAATGCATTTATCTAAATTAATATTTTATTCATATCCAATATCTTAAATAGTAATCAACATAATGACCTTGGTCAGCTCAAATTAACAAACCATTTTAATTATAAACTTACCTAATTATGCTCCAACCTATATTTTTACCTTCTTATAAGCTAAATTCATTTGTATGTCCATTATAGGTACTATCAACAGTGTTAAGTGCAAATGAGCTTTATAAGGCGTAAGAAAATGATTCTCGCATTATTTTGTAATAGGTATATATTTAAGGGATCATAACTAAAGTTCGGTCGAAGACAAACTACATTTTTCTTGAAATTAATTTTTTTCAATACTGAATTGATTTATTGTTATGTGAATAATTTAATTTTTAAATTAAATAATTTTGACTTTTTATAATATTTATGGCCATCAAATTAAATTTTATCCATACAATACTAACACATAAAGATTATGAATACTTGATTTCTAGGGATAAAAATAGAAAAAAAATGATTGCACGTGATTGTGTTCGATTAACGTCAATATAAAGTTTAAAGATTTATTATTAGACCTTATTTAGTCATTTATAAATAATTGTTTTTGACATACAAGTGAATATTTATCATACACAGATTAGTTCTTAAGAACTAAATAAATGGTCTAAATTTATATTTAATATACTTTTAAACTATATACATGAAATAAATACTCTGTATTTACGTTGAGGTTTAAAGAAAAAATGCATACATTACGCATTATGAATAAATATAATTAAATATTTGTGTTTTAAAATTATTTCAAAAAATTATATATTTCATAACTATTAATTTTATTGGGCTATAATTATTAATAAAAGCCATTTAAAAAAAAAATATATATATATTAATAATAAATGTATTTAATGACAAAATATTCCAACAAACATCACATAAAAAACAAAATTCGATCGACGATGGGTTTTGTATTTATTTAGTCCACAGCATCAAAACGAAGTAAGAAAGTTCTTATATTAATCTTATTTCATAAAATCTACACATTCCAATATTCCAAATACCTGAAATACCTGTAGTTTTCATCCCGAATATTAAAATAATATTTATAGGTACATAGTATCATACATATTAAGTTGAACTTTAGTTATACGCTTTAGGGTTTAGTGAAAATATTGATCAACAAATGTATTCCCTTCATATGATAAAGAGATATTTACGATAATAAAACTTAAAATATTCCAAAAAACACAGTTTATTATTATACCTAAATATTTTAATTGTAATATTTTTTATACAAACTTAATTAAGAATTGAACATTTCTGAATATATAATTCAGTGTGAATTCCGAAGAATCAATTACTACTTGTTAGTTTTCAATATTGTATGTTATTATTATACGGTAAATACTTGTTTTTACACAAAATTATGAAAAATGAAAAACAATTTTTAGCTGCAATTTCGAGTATACTGGGTTTACCACTAAAATGGCATACACTTTTATTATACAATACCACATAAAATAGTTCTAGTTTAGTTACTTTTCAATCGGCAACTTTATAACTGCGATTACTCCAAATTTATAAGTTGTGTGGAACAGCCTTTAATCACTAATCACTATCGGTAAATTATTGCTATATATTTTAGCATACACTATTTTTGGTTAACAGTTCTGGGTGATGATTGATAAACCTTATTACAATTTTTACTCAGATTTCTTATACATTTTAGTTTAGCCTTCGATTATAAAATAATAAGAAATGAATGTTATATATTTGAAATGGCAAAAATCACTTTGTATACTATTAAATAATTTAAAATTTCATGTGTAAAAAAGCAATTAAAACCAGTAATTTTATTTTTCGGTATAGTAATAAATCGTATAATGCTTGTGTAACTGTAAGTAATACAGTAGTAAAATTGTCAACTAATTTAATAATTTGAAGTATAATCATGATATGTATTTATATTATATATTTATTATTCATATATACTTATATTATTAAGAATTGAAAAGACAATCGTAAATGATCCATATACACGTTCAATAGGCCAATAATTAAAAAAACTAATTAAGCCGCTAATTTATTGTATCAGAATATGATTAGATAAAAAGCTCTAAGATTTATTAACGGTAAAAGAAAACGGTGTATAAGTATGATTATTTTCCATTATCGGTAATTTATAATTCGAAAATATAGAGCCTCACAGGTTACTTTTACCCAATTTGGTTGAGGTTAGATTTCTTTGATAAAAGGTTTTTATTGTTCGTAAATCATGCACAAATGGGCTGTAGCTTACGTATTCTAATAAAATATTAAAATAATAGGATATTTATTAAGTATTAATTAATTATTCGTACATAATCATTTCTATTCATAAAACGTAAAATTGTATTATATAACAATAAATCGTATCTAATTAATTTTTATTTATTACTAATAATATTACATTAGTTAAAATACAATTATTATGATATTTCATGGTTTCAAAAAATGTCTATATATATATTTACTAATTTATTACAAATGTATTTTATTACCTATACTCTTAGATATATTTTTTTTATTAGGAATCTGCATAAGTCAAAAACAAAAAACTAATAATTTGTCATACATCAATTATGCAGATAATTTTACATTCAATATGGTAACACGAATTAAAGTTCTAACATGGTATTCATTAACATTTTATACGATTCTCACCAAATATACAAACTTATAAAATCTATATAACATAATACTGTTACTTTATTTTGAACACTTATAATATCTTTATAAATATAACGTTAGGTATATTATATTTAAATCAAATTTAGTGTATTTGTTGTATTGGCACGAAAAAACATGGATGATATTTTTTTCTCCAATAACATAAAAATAATAAAAGCTTGGACTATAAAATATCGGATGTTCTAAAACTTTCGCGTTCAATGGCCATTAAAGCTTTTTTTTCAGAGGCGTAGCCATGAGGACAAATTACAGTCACGTTATTGTTACTATACATTGTACGCCAAGCATCCCAGACCCAAATGGATCGATGGTTGGAAAATGGAATGGAATGTGGAAAAGGACGTTCGGGGATTTGCACTTAGGTGGCCCAAACAATAAGCCTTTTTCTTCAGCCTAATATTTAACCATAAATTACGAACATCAGTTTAAACGAACTAAAATTTATAAATACATTAACAGCATTAAGAATCATACTATCTGACCGACTGTATAGTTTGATTTGACAATTTAATATATTTTATCGCGTAGAAGATATCACATAACTAATATTATGTTATTATTAATTGCTGTTCACTACTAATATGAATAAGTCATGAATATTTTTAGTTAATCTAGAAGATAAAATATATTAATTACTATATAATATTATTAGAAATGGAAAAACAAATTATTAAATGTGTGTCATTTTATTTTAATCGTGGTTTTAAAATGAATAAGTTAAATTCAGCAATTACTTTTCTATGGTATGTGTGCGAAACAGAGCTAAACGTGCCTTTTACAACATCCAATGTTTGTTAAATTTAATATATATATATATATATTGTACTTAGGGGTCCTCAAAAATTGTATTTACTCAGAACATAAAAAAAAAAAACTGCAAATAACCATTAAATCGTATTGAAGAAATTCATCAAGTATTATTTTAACTTTAGATTAAATTTCATCACTTTTAACAATTTGTAAGAATCGTTTAATGTTTTTATATTGAATATAAAAACACATCACTATTCACTATTATCTTAAATAACAATCATTTTCATTAATTAGCACACGAAATAATGATATTTTTGTGGCACCCTTTTAGTTTATCTTATTAAGTTAACTTGCAGGTAGTAATAATTTTCTTCATTTTTTATAAACATTTTTATAAAATGAAGACATTAAAAATATAAATGTATTTATTTTATGATTTTAATTATAAGAATTCATATTATATAGAAATATTAAACACAACTGTTTTGTTTAAATTAAGGTTCAATTAATTTTTAAAAACATATTAAATACGTTCGTAGATAAATAATAAATTTAATTGTATACGTTATTATTTTTTTTTTATTCTATATCGTACCTAATTATTTTTAAATTTTTCTTTAACTAAAAACCACTTTATGAGTTCAAAAATTAATATTAATATCTTTTTACATAATATTGTTAAATTCACAAAATGTAAAATTTGCTTTAATATTAATTGTGTGTTGGTATATCTACATATTATTGTAGTCAATTAAATTATGTAGCTATGTAATTATGTATTTCTACGTTACCTTAGGGTAATTACTTTTTTCTAGAATTATATTTATGACAGTTTGTAAGAAAAATAGAAAAATATTTAAATAATATAAATTAAATCTGTACGATTATTAGTTATGGTTATAATGAATTAAATTATTGCATTTGCTTAAATCTTTATATCAGGTCATTGGGCGCTTACTGGTAGTTCTAGTAAAATACATATATAATACTATAATAATGTTAACCACTTAAAGAACATATTTTTAAATAAGCTATGTATTTTTATAGTCATACATTATATATTTTATTGTTTTAAATTAGTCATTGATAAATTATATACATACATATAAACTTATGCTATCAAAAATTGTTGTAAATCAATGATCTGTTCTTATTCGGATTGATATATTGTAAAAATAAGACTAATTTCCTCTTTTTTCAACGGAATATCTCGATTAGAAAGGATTAAACTTAACTCTCAATCATCAATTTTAAAATTTTTTCTCGTATCACTAGGTATATTATATTCTATATACTTAATATTATTATGCATTTGGGTGGCAGTTATAAATTACAATGTATTATGAAGCAAATTTTAATTAAAACCATAAGCTACGATTCAGTCAATGGCATGAACAAGCAATATACGCCGATATAATGATTAAGTTTAACTAGTTTATCGTTACTTACATCGCGATAAAATATTTATAAAACAGTTCAGCCATAGTGAGGTACAATATACCTGTATTTTAATGTACAAATGGGTAACTTGTGTGGTAAAAATATTGTTATATAGTTTTAATGACAGCTAATAAACCGTTTTCGAGTAAACAAATATAATATAAATTAATACCAATGTATACGATCTTATAAATAATCCCAATATTAACTAAATAAATGAAATTTTACAATTTATATTATTTAAAAATAATTACTGATATTAGCAAAACATGTCTTCCAAATATTAAATTATAAATTCTGACTAATCTATAATGATTTATAAATATCATATAGTTCACGAAAATGTAATAATATTAATTTGACTATGTTTGGTAACAGTAATAAATTCGTTTAATGTTTCGATTGATCATTACTTAAAAAAAAAAAACCCCGTACGGATATATATAAATGCAGCACGTGTATAGATTAAAATCAATATATAATTTATATACATATAAAAATTAATAAATAAATTGTATTATTAATAGTTGATGTCCCAATTGCATTCAAACTGGATGCAAACAATCAGTTTTTATGTATTTAAAATGCAGGTAGTTGGGACATTAGTTGCAGCAACACAATTTGTGTTGGATACTGTTAGAAAGCAACTACACATTGATGTACCGAAATTGCCTATACATCACGCCAGCTTAGGCAATTTTGTTATTATAGTAATAATATAATAAATTATTATATTTAGGGCCCAGATTTGTATGCTCTAAAAACCTCAGAAATATGCATTATAAAATATGCATTTATTTTTAAGGTATATATCCTATAAAACAAAAAAAAAAAAAATCAATTAAAAAAAAGTCTTTTAATTTCATTATTTTGTATAATATGTTAAATTATATTGTATTTTACATGATTTATTTTTTATAATATTTTCGGCATTCTAAATATAAATAAATTAAACCGAATGAAAATAATGTGAATTTGGATTGAGACAAACATTATTAATGTATGAAACACGAAAACCTACTCAATAACAGATTTCAACTTATCCCGATAGGTCTCAAATAAGATGAGAAAACGACTTCATCAAATTACATGAACTATAAATACATTATTTTAATTAAAATAAGCAAACTACTACATATCATGCATTCAAAACCCGTATATATGCAATAAAAAAAATCGTAAAATATAGAAATATGCAGTACATGTCAAAAAATGACAAAATATGCAAAAAATTGGAAAATAAAACTTTATATTTTGGATCTATTGTCTATAATTCACACTTGTAGCTGCTCTAGCTATTTTTGGATTGTTTAGAAAAAAAAACGTGTAACTGCATAAAAACCCGGATCCTAAATTTATATTATATTAATAATAACATCAAAAATAATGTTTTTGAAAGTATAACTGAACAACATGACAAATGTGTAACTTTAGGCTATTTTGTATAAGTAAACGTACGATATTTAATTCCTTTTATTTTCAACATTACGTTCTTCGTGTTATTGTGAAAATTATTTTATTGAATAATTTTATGAGTACGAAATTTATTTTAATTTGAATACGCATATACAATATAATTCCATCAACCTACTCAATCTATAATATTTATTATTAATTTAAAAGAAATAATTATTAATCTTTTAGAGTTAGATAATAAAAAATATATTATTAACTTAAGTTCAAAATTGTACACGATTTTTTCAATTATATAATAATGATCAAAAAAAATTAAATTAAGTACATATTTTATTAATATAAAGTTATATTTATAAAGAGGAATTTTCGTTTATAATTAATACATTTATTTTTATTTTAATACTATACGTAAAAGTTAATAATATGTAATTTATTATATTTAATTATTTACAAAAAGTTTACACCAGAAATATTGTTTAATGTATCAATAATTGAGATTTTGCCATTTATACCACTTCAAAGTAATAACACAGCCGAACCTAACATTAAAATATTATGGTTTGGACAATAGATTTATGTTTAAAAACCATGTAAATATATTTAAAGCACTTATAAAGAGAATAAAATATTATATACTGGAGAGAAATTATCAAAAATAACCTCTATAATTTATTATTCATTTATTAGTGTGACTGTATAGAGTATAACTAACTAGTTATATTTGAAAGATTTTTTTCATTGATATTATGTAAACAAATATTTAAAAAATATTACAAATAGGTACTTGGTATAATATTATTATATCATGTACTAATTAATAATCAAAGAACCAGATTGATATAATGGATTCTGTGTGGTGTTTTTAGCTTTCACTAGAACTTTTTTTTTTATCGAATTTTATTTCACGGTGAAAACTTGGACATTGGTGCAACACAATTCAAATTATTATAAATACTTATATAACATAGTAACAATAGTATGTATTTGAAAGAACAATAAAAAATAAATATATAAAGTCGAATGTCGTTAATTATTATATACGAGTATATATATACACACACACACATAAACATATATTTATGTTATTCGATAATATCATGAACAGATTTTAAAAAATTTGACATTGTAATAATAACAATGGTAATTGTGATAATTATAGCAACAATAATAATAGAATTTATAATAGTTTTACTGTAGAATCTACAGTTTAGATAATATATTTATTATTATTCACAGGTATACTTGTATTATTAATTAGGTATCTATAATTAATCTAGAAATATAATGGTATTTTTTTGCACTACATAAGATTTATATTTTGTGTGCTAATTCATATTCTTTGAATTGCTGCATTGCATTTGAGGAAGATAATGTGTTTAGTTATTAACGTTACCGCAAGTACGACAATCGGTATATCGTCATTTTTTGCGATTTAAAAACTATACATCAGTTTACAATGAGTTACAAGAAGTAACTACTGTTTCCATATACCTCTAATGGACAATTCGATGAATTAAACTAAACAAGCAGATTTTAAAATGATATTGTTTTTATTAAATCAAACATTTTAAAACATAATATTAAGAATTTATTTGAATAACACCTCCGTAAATTAATAATATTTTGTTTTTGATATATTGAATCTTTCACTTTAGATAATATTCCCAACATTACATAAAAATTCACTTTTGTAGTAATAGACCAAATATTTACTGCATACGACTTACAAAAAGATAAAACTTAAATACACAATATCAGTACTTATTTAAAGAACTTCATCAGAAATAATAGTTTCTAACCATTGTATCAAGCTGTAGAATTCTAAAGCCATATAATTGTTTTTGTATGGGTTTGCATTTTTTTTTAACTATTTTTACATTAAATTTCAATTGCACCACTTCTGTGAAACGTCGTAATTGCAAGATAGCTAATGAAAACCCATGAATAAAACTACATATTATAGTAAAAAGTAAAAATAAAAGAAGCTCTTACTTTAATTTTTACTTTCATAAAGGAGTACCTATTTATTGTGATATAATGATATTGTCACAATAATCTAGTCAAGTTCAAGCTTGTTCGCATGTATAATTGCTGTGCAATGTTGTATATAATATTATATGATACTTATTTTATCATTTTTGTAACTTTTAGTTATATTAACATAATTAACGCAATGAGGGGTTTTTTTTTTTAATGTTTTCAATCAATTTGGAAAAGTAATAATGATTATGACTCAAACGTAATTAATAACTTATAGGTAGGTTGATGTTTTAAATTATCAACAATATCAACAATATTAAATAAAAGTTAAAAATATTATAAGTTTATAATATTATAATATTATAAGTTAATATTATGGTGACAGTTTAATAATGTACCTAGTTATTTAAAATTATTATTATTTTTTATTTATTTGTTTTCATTTTTCGTTATTAATCTCATAACGTCGTAAAATTGTTTGCCTTTTATTGATTTTAATATTAAATTTTTTCTGGATACAAAATAGTTTTATTGATTCCGCTGTTTTAATATCAATTCTACTTGTTATTAACTTTGGTAAATATTTCTGTATGTTTATTTCACTAGATTCCATACATTGTAAATATGGCAGATAAAACAATACAATAAATAACAAATATAATAACTCAAATATTATTTTTATAAAATTGTAAATAATAAAGTGTCATTTTTCAAAATAACGATTTGATGTCAATTTAATTTAAGAGAATCTATCAATTTTATAATTTAAATAATCCACAAAATGTATTGTTATATATTATTATATATTTTTCTTCATTTTTTAATTTTTGTTTTCGATGATTTTATTTAATACGGTTACTACTCTTATTATTACAAATTAATTTATTTATTTATTTTTTTTTAATTTGATTCAATATTTTAAAACAATATTATATTAGTATAATATTATAGAATTGTGATTTGTGAAATATGATTTGAATAGAATGATCTACAATTGTTTAAGTTGTTCGTTTCTTTGATATTTTAGACGATACTGATGAAATTTTCGAATTTAATTTGGAAGCTTCAACAATATAATCATCGCATAAATAACACAGAATTTTTTAAGCTTCTGATTATCAATTATCAGTAAAATTGTATATACAATTAGGCTAAATAAACAGCACAGTGTCATTAGTTAATATGTTTTACAATTATATGTTAGTACATATAAGGTACAATGAGAGAGCACAAAATTATTTTTGAAAATGTTTTTTTTTAAATTTAAATTTAATTTTTACTCTTTAGTCTTTAAATTATTTTCAATTGTTATTTTCTAACACTTTCGTTCTATGTTTTTTCCAAGCTTTATGAAACGCAACAGACGAGGTTTGTTAGCGAGTTTTACCACGTCCATGATACTTGGCTTATTATCAGCGTATTGCACACTACCTAAGATCGCCCGACTGATATTTCAGTTTCATCATTTTTTGGTTTACGCACGTGAAACATGACTTATCTTTTACGGTTTTCCACAGGTGCATCGTGTTATTCCATAAAGTATCATTAAATAAAATAAAATTAAATGAATAATATTTCTTAAAATCTGCTTTGCCTATCATATAGTATGTTTGTAAAAATGTTTATCGTATTATTAAAAAACTAGCTGATAATAACTAAGAAAAAATCTAAAAATTAAAAATGTATGAATTATTTATCAAAACTAATTTAACCACATCTATTTAAAATGAATATATAAATACATTGCTATTTTTTATGAAAAATACATTGTAAGTAAATTAATATTCTATATAATTTAAAATAGTTTAATAAGTAGACTAAATAATTTTAGCGTACCCAGTACACTAATACGTAGATAATAGATAAATGATTTATTTTGTCTCTCAGTGATATTTAAATAAACAAATATTATTAGATTAAATATTCAGAGATTAAAATATGTTTCAGTTAATAATTTTTATTATTACTCAGTGAACACTTTATTGATTAGGAGTTTTTTAAAACATTAGCATAGTTGAAAATCAAAAATCAAGTTTTGAGTATGAATGCGATTGTCTAGATGCCATTTTTTGATTTTCTTGAGATTTCATTGAATATAATGTTTTTAAACAGTATTATGTATTTTACATTTGTTTAAATTGTAGAGCCATTGAAGCTTTTAAGGTACATTTCTACATAGGAACTGGAATTTTTTTGTATAATATCCTATATTTGAATCTTGATTATGTACACTCGATTATAGCTATAATTATGAATTTATGTATTATTTAATAATTTTGTTAACACTTGTTCATACATTAATACATCTTCATCACATTTAAAACGACAAATAAGATATAGAAACTGTCGTCTTTATCTATTTCACGTGTAACATTGTGAAATAGGTTACCTACCAATTGCCATTGACTGAGCTCTGAGTTATTTAATCAGACTTTAAATACCTTTTATATCACTAAATAGTATAACATCGTCTTGAAATAAATGGTAATTAATAGTTAAACATTTAAAATATTCATTATTATTTAAAATGTTCATACTTTTAAGTATCGAAGTGACTAAATTTTAACCATTATATTTATGTTACTTAATACACCAAATCACCGAAAAATTAAAATATGTTCATACAATCAAGCAGATTTAGATGTTTAAAATTTAAATGATGGTAAAACATGTAATATTATTATTTATTTATTTTAAAAGAAGAAGGTAAGTGTAAAATATATATTAAATAAATGCTTAACTATCATAACGTACAGTATTACACTAATAACGTGAGTATTTTATAGTTAGAAAATAAAGACAAGGAAGAAGGCCTTTCTTTCCTAACTATAAGATATAATAAAATATAATATTTAAAATTGAAAAATATTTTTTATTGTCAAAAATTGGAAAGCAAAATAGATAAATCATCAATATACCACTGTCTTTAATTTTAATTAATTAAATACTGTAGTACAATTTATAATATAGCAATTTATGGAGTTATTAGTTTAAATTAATTAAATGGAAAATATCATAAAAGGGATTAACTTTCACAAAGTTTTCGTACACAGTAAATATATTTAAATGTTAATATTTACAACGCTTGAATTTCAAAGATTCATAAACAAAAAACTTTTCAGATAACAAATATGTTATAAAAGAAAAAAACAAAAAGGAAAATAGGTGGTTACCTACTGTGCAGTATGTGTCGAGTGAATCACGCCATAAAGTATGTTACTGAAATATATATATATTATGTTAAATTTGGATTCAATGATAAATCACTGCATATAAAAAAAAAACGATTCTGACGAAGATGGTGTTTGTTATAAATTTATATATTATTATAGTATATAATTAGTTCAATATGTTTATTATTTATTAAAAAAAAATGAAATTGTCAATTTATTTATGAACTAATTGTTTGAAACTTCAAATAACTAATGAGTGTTCTAAATGTTATTTAAGATGCCCGACGCCCGTCTAAAACAAAATGTAAAATCTATACTTGTTTGTTCAAGAAATTTCGTCTGTATATGAAGCTTGTTCTTTCGATTTTTCCACTAGATTTCCCCCGCCAATTCTACAAATACATTTAAACCATGATTATAATATTCTGAAAGTGGGTGCTCGTTAATCGTTCCGTCTTTTACAGTACCTACCTCGTATTTTAACACTTTACACTACACGCTCTCAATTGAATAGGTATATAACATAAATATCTATAGTGTTAAAATGAATAATGAAAACATTTAAATGGATATACTAAAATCCGTGCATTAATACAAGTTAATAAGTTAAACTGATCATAACTCCACCGGTATTTTGAGTTATAGTTAAGGATAATTATAATTAGTGTTATCATCTATGATTTCTAAATTGGTACCTTCTAGTATGAGGATGATTTTACTGTCTTTAGAATCTAATGAAATTGTACGCTTAAAATTCGAAAAATACAACGACTTCAAAATCTGAAAAATGTACAGTAGTGACATCGACAAATCGTAAAAAACAATAATAATAAAAAACAAACGAAATCACAAGAAATATTTTTGAAACAAAATAATATTTTTTCAGCACTATTCACTTAATTTTATATACTTATCAAATAACCAAAAATATCTATTTATCTTTATAATTTCGTTGAATATTGAATTGAATAATTTATTATTTTAATTTTTAATATCAATAAAATAATGCAACTATATATGTTGATATAATGACGCATATGTTATAAAAACCATATGATCAATGACAATTTATAAATAATTGGAGTTTCAAATTCAATTTCTTTAAAAAACCATACTTTTATTTAAATTAACGGTTTTTATGAGGTCTTTATGCAATCTATTTTGAGAACTTAAATCAATTTTCTATACGTATTGCCATTGACACAATAGTTACCGGGTTTGTGGCTTATGTCTACCTCCACCCGAAATGTCTATTAGCGATGTTCACTATTAGCGGACCGAGAAGAAGTCATGCCGCTGCCCTCAGGATGACACGACTGACAAACGACCGCGAGTCGACTAACAGGCCTACGGATGCCGCCCGTAGCTGTTCCCTATATAAGCCCCACGAGAAGTCACGAATCCCGCTGGTTACGGTATCACCGGACATATCTAACCAAAAACCACAAGCCCTCACGAACCCAACCCAAGAAAGGAGGTTCGTTTGTGGAGGCCTTGATGTGACACTGCCCTTGGGCTTAACCTCTGACCTGTACTACCGTTTGTAACTGTTAACCGGTAGAACATAGATAGCCGGCTTATCCCCGTCTATGAGTATAATTTTATTTATAAATTATATAATAATATTATACGTATAATATATGAATAATAAATTAATTTTTTATTGCGTACTTGAAATTAATTACTAAAATAACGTTGTTTTATAGATCGAAAAATGGTTATTTTCAAAAGTTAATCTTAGGAACTGTGGTGTGGGATTTTTGAAAATTAAAAAGAGCTTTGAGTAAAAAATATTTGGAAAACAATGTTCTACAACGTTGAATGCTAATTAGTCGAAGTTTACTGCTATAGACGTTTCTAACTATTAAAAGTTGTCTATGGTTTATGCGTCTATGGTTACATAGATTTAGCACTGTTCCTATGTTACTACTATTATTATTATTGTTATCTGAGTGCAGTACAAAAATTGAAATTAGTTCTTACATGTTTATTGTTTTCAAATAATAACTACAGTCCAGACTTCAAATGTTTGACCTTATAGTAAGCGCACTTACCAGTTCACCTATAATACCTACATATTTTAATTGACATAATATTTATCGATTTATGATCTATGAAACTCGAATAAATCTATTATCTTACATTAATTGATAAATGCATGTTATTTCACCAAATCTGTAGACTTTATCATCATTTATGCAACTTTCGGCCATGTAGTAGACACAGTATGGATGTATTATTATAGGTGACAATAGGTTTACAGCTTATATCAAGTATCTAAACACAACATCGGGTATTTAGAATTTATTTTCACTAAATACTTCATGTATGTAAGAGGTGGACAGCTGATTTAACTGTAGTAGAACAATAAAATTGTAAAATCGTAATGATATTGTGTAGTATAACAACTGAAACCAAATAAATTTAAGTTTGAATTCAAACAAGATTTGAATATATATATATATTTTAGGACAAAAAAAAGTGACTTTGATCGTGGAATAAAAACTCATCCTTTTAAAATAAAAAAAAAATATATTTTTAAAAACATTCGAAATTAGAGCCACCGTGAAGTTTATTTTTGTTATATGGTACTATTTTACGGCATACTTGTGCTATTACTGGAATGTAAGCAAGCAATGTTGTTATGTTTAAAAAATTTCTATACTTACAACATTTATTATTTTATTTTTTTTTTTTTAATAGAAGTTTTTACTGTTTTAAATAAAAATAAACGCAATTTTAAACAATTCTGGAAGAAAGTGAAAAAAAAACAAGAAACAATTTTTTTCTCCCCACACCATATATCATAATAATATTATACACGACTCGGTTCTAAAGTATAATCTATTTACAAAACAATAATTTAATTGTCGAAAGTCATACATAAATATAACTAAAATGTATTAAATGGATAGCACAGCAATCATGATATATAAACATCAGTGTACCGTTAACCATTATTTATCAATAATGAATCATATTCAATCGCTATTAATGTAATACATTTATCAAAAATCTTCTGTTATTTCTTAATTTTATTATTACCCTAATATATTAACAAATATATTTGAACATCATTTGTAGATAGCCACAATATAGTTGGTCTGAAATACTTTCTTATCTAAGATTTAAATATATTAGTAATATAAATACAGCTATAAAAATATTTAGATACTATCTTTCGTTGATTGGCAATTATAAATAAATTGGTAAAATATTAAATGATAAGTACTTAATATATTTCTGAAATCCTTAGGCCTAGTTGTACAGTCTATGATTAATCAGTGATTAAGAGTTAATCAGCTGATAACAGATTTTTAACCGGCCAAATTCGGCCGATTAAACTACGGTTAACTTTAATCGGAGATGGTACAACTAGCTCTAACTATTATATTAAACATCAAAAGAAATTATAATAAATAAATTGAAAAGTGTACAAATTTTAAATAAACATAATTTTCAATAAATAAAAATCATGTTAACACAATTTTATTTTGTTAAACTTAGTTATATTATCAATATTAAAATAATATACATAAATATACATTTAAAATTATTAGTATAATAAATATAAATGTATAAGACTAAATGATAAAAAGGTGGGGTTCACGCAGGTCTTCACTCTTTGCCCCCTAAAATATTAGTCTAGTTGCGCCTTGAGCATTTGTCCTTAATACTTCGATTATCTACACATACCATGTTAATAATTATTAGCTATATATTGAATAAATAAATTAATAAATAATTTTCTAGTTTTTAAATAAACAATACACTTTAAAATTATATATTTGAAAATGTAAACATTAATAAGTTAACTATAAGTATAATTTTTTATAGTTAGCTGACCCATCGTGCATAGTTTTCATACTAATAAAACAAAGTTAAAGAGCCAAAATGGAAATTATCAAAAAAGTTAAATATTTGTATTATAGTTAATAAATTAGTAAAGAAAGTATTTGGTTGGTTTCCGGGTATTTATAACAATTTTGTATGATCTAAAAACGTCATATGTATAATATATTATTATAAACTATTTGAATACTAATAATATAACTACTATTTATATTGAAATTTTTCAGAAAATAGTTTTTGAGGGAAAAAGATTTTGATCAGAATTCTTCTCATATGATTTTGTACTCCAGGACTAAGCACTTTTCACTACTTTAAAAGTAGTGTTTTCCAAACTGATGGATATATTTTTTATTCTGAAATATTGCTAATGATTGAAAATTGGTAACTGAAGACTATTTTTTTATATTTTAAAAACAAATAGATATATTGGTCAATGTTAGTCATTTATATATGTATTTACAATATTTTTCGTTTATGTACTAACAACAGCATCAATAATCTAAAATAATTAAATTTAGTAACTAAATTTAATTTAATTATAATTTCAACTTAAGAATAATATGTATAGAGTAAACATAAAAATACGCATATTATACAGATACAATTTCATTTTCTTTTTTTATAATATGACTTTTCCATTCACAAATCATAATTTAAGTAGCACTTTACTATGCCTTTATATTGTTCCAAAAAAAATATATTTTTAATATCACCCAATTTCTTTATTCAGAATATGAAATAAATAAAATACATGATATAGTTATAAAAAAACAACTATTTTCTTCTGCGGATATAATAATATAATACTTAACAAAATAAACAACGTTAAAAATATGTACTTTTTTGTATAATTTAGAAATGTTAAAAAAAAAAAAAAGAACAAAAAAATAACAATAACGATAACGATATAACAATATTACATGTAAATAAATTGTGATCAAATAATAAACACTTTAAATAAGTACTCAAAAACTGCAACGATTTTGAATTAAGATATTATATTTTTAATATTTTAAGTACCATATAGTAAAAAAAAAAAAAAAATAACAAATATATTTGTATACGTTATTCATAACAGGACTTTGAAAAAATACGTTCATGACGTAATATTATAGTCTATAGACTAAATTCAATATCTGACATGAGTTAATTTACTACGTCAAATGCATTATTCATATTCACGTGTGCTATGTTTACAAATATTATGTCAGATATTGTAAACTAACTTCAATGAGGGTAATTTTTTTCATACAGAGGAAATTAATGATTTCTCTAGAGAAAACATAGTACTAGCTGAGCTAAACTTGTTTTTTGACCTCCTAAATCCAAGACAGCTTTAACAACATGATTTAAATTACTTAACCTTAATAATATAAATTTATATTTGACCAATAATTGTACAGCTATATAATAAATTATTTATTACATATCTGTAGACGTACACTAATAAAACTTATGATGTTTATTTAATATGTATTTACTTACATAGTATATTAATTATTTAATATAATATTTAAAATACGATTTCCCATGACCTAATCTAACCCAATTAGTCAAATACATAGTAAAATAAGCTATATTATGTTCAATACATTTTAAATGTATTTATAATGTTACATTTTCTATGATAAATACCACTCAACTTAAAAATTGTTATTTATATAATATAATGTATGTAAATTATTTTAAAATAATTTCAGATTTTGTCATTACAACAAAATATATTGGTATTAATGAATTTGTATTAAAACCGTAATTCGTTTTTAATTTTTAAGGAAAAATATGAAGATAGATACTATGTTAAGTCTTCAACAACATACAAGTGCGTTAGTAAAAAAAAAACAGAATCCATAATCTCGTTAAAATATATTTCTTATGTCACGTTATTTTATTCGAAATCATTAATAATCATCGACTACAATAAATTATTCTGACTTATGAGTATGCTAAAAAAAACCAAAAAAAAGTCTTTGAAATCTTTTTAAGTAGGTATATTATAATCTATTATTTAATTCAAAAAATAATTACTGAATATTTGAAGTTTTAATATTATTACCATTATAATAAGTTATTTAATTGAATAAAAGACTTTTAAAACAATATCTATTAGTGATTCACAATTATTTATACATTTATATGTATATATATACATCTGTTAAAAAAATTACATTTTTGTAACATATATTTGTTGATTCAACGTATACTATAATTAGTTGGGTATGTATATGTGAATATTATTGTATTTTTAGTTCCGTTTTTACTAAAGACATTCAAAATTTATGATTAATTGTTACACTTAGTATGCAATTAACCCAAGTCATTTTTTATGAACATCACATATCATAAGCTACAACACAATTATTCACATTTGTGGATTCGTGTACATTTTAATAGGTAACCATTTACATATATACACAATTCCGCAAATTAAATTTATAAATACACGATTTTGCATGGTTTTAAAATATGCAACGTTTTATGCTAATAACAGAACCATTGAAGTTTACATTTTTAGACTATATTATCATCATAAATAATATTAGAACAATTGGTTGGAGTTTGAATATTTTATATTCTGACTTAAGGTTATGGATTATTCACATATAACGAGATATCATATATTTTTAAAGCTATTATATAAAACGCTGCGGGAAATTAGAATAACTTCTTGGCAACTTAATCAATTACCTGTCAAAAGCCCGTGCATTTAATTTTATTGCCAACTAAAAAATTACGGTATATCGAAATAGATATGTTTGAGTAATAAAAACAAATTGTACAGCACTCTATTTTCTGAACCTAAGAAAACTTTAGTTTGTAGTCGTAATCATACGGTAGATCCAAAAAATTAAAAATCAATGGGTGAGTTTAAAAAAATAAAACTGCAAATTACAGTCATCCATTCCATACAGTTAATATAATTAGATCTGAATTACCGAAATCATACCACCACTGCAGCAGTTATGTATCTGAAGATAATAACAATCAGAAAGGTTTGAATGACAATATGCATACTACCTTAGTCAATGAATAAAACAATGATAAAATTGAGGGATTATCACAACTTTACAAAAGCATTATACGTTTATACAACACTATTTTTTTGCATGCATCAAAAAAAAAAAAATTGTTTGTATAACAACAGACGATAATACATTATATGAATGTTATGTCAACGTTGTAGCTTTGTAGGTATATAAAATTATATTAACCTGTATACACTGTACATATAGAAAACATTTGTGGAATTCACAAATATATTATATACGTAGGTGGTACTAACATTTACACGATTTCGCGTAAACGTGTTGAGAAGCCCCTGAGTTAGATTCAATTTTCAATCATTGAATAAGGATGAATAAAGGCATTTGTTTAGCACATCTACTAGAATAAATGCTAAAACAAAATACTTGACATTGTCAAACCAGTATGTTTCTCACTTTTCAATACCTTTAGTATTTGCAGCTGTATTGAATTATAAACAAAGAAAGGATTCTCTGGGTAAAGTTCAAAACAACTGTATTTTACATTGTAAATTGATCAAAAACGGAAGTTCAACAAAGAGAGATCAATAAAAACTCTGTTGAAAATGAAAAAACATGAATCAGGAATTTATTCAAAATTTAAAATTAAATATTAATTGTGAAGTAAAAATTCAATCTATGAAACGTAATGAGTAATTAGTAGTTTACAGTTTCTCTTGAAAATAACCAATGTAATTGAGAGAAAAAAAAATTTTTCTGTAATTAAAATAATATAAAATAGTGATTAACTAGGTAATAAGCAATATCATCAGAAAAGTTAGAAAAAAAATTATTTATAAGGCGATTTTTTATCACGTTGAAAACATATTATAATCGAAATATAGAAGATAAAATATAATCAAATTCAAATTCATGTCTAGACACAATATGGCACAGCTGTCACCGTATTATACATTCAATCACTTATATTACAATATGCTAGTGCATGAAGTTTATTTCCTTCTCACAATAAATTTTATTAAAGGAAACGTTTTAGAAAAATTTAGAAGGAAGAAGTGTTTATTTATAAGTTTCCACTAATTTAACGTATTAACAAATTATAATAAATATTTTATTAGTATTACAATTTTTATTTTCATAACTTATTCTTAGTATATTGTTTTTTTTTTGATCGATCGTAATAAAAATAAAATTAAAATAATCGAATATTTTTATATTTTTATATTATTAACTTTTAATATTTTAAATAATATTATGATTACCAACAATTGTTAATAAAAACAGTTTTATTTATAATTCATATATTAAAACAGGATCAAATTTATAATAGTTAAATAACTTTTTAAACTTAATAGGCTTAACAATATTATATGTTTTATTATTTTATACTCTGGACCGAATTGAGGGATATATTGATTTTACAATTATTATGTTTTATTATATTTTTCTATAAACAATTTTTCTGAAAAAAGTTGCACACACAAAGTTTTATGTGACCTTATTATGTATTGATTGAAAATCTAGTCCTAAAATATTCTAGAATTAATGTTTTCCATTTATTTTTATATTTATTTATATTTTAACTTTAAACTTACAACTCCTTTACATACGCGAAAACGTGAAAACCTGCAATTACAAATTTTAATTTAAAAAATAACGACTTTTTTACGTACAACCATTTAAATTCATAATCATATTTAAACTAATATTGTAACTTTTAGTAGGTACTTAATGAAAAACAATGATATAATTGATGTTAAAAATGTCGTTAAAATGCAATATTTTTTTAATATAGTTTTGTCAAGTTTCAATTTTTCCCACTTATAATTTAGCTTCATTTCGAGATATTATATATTTCTATATGCTTATTTTAGTTGAACATGTGTGAGTGTGTGACGCTAACGATGTACGAATTTCCAGTGAATTTCATAAGTTTTTTTGAGTTTTGGTAAACTTTATGTACGCAAAATTATTTCTACGTATGGCCCGTTTGGGTCATTTAAACGCTGCAGATATTATACATGCATGCGTGCAATCGAATTCAGCATTTGCGCACAAACGAATTTCAAAAAAGGGTAAATATACGCAAACGGTATGTGCCCACCGTCTACTTACTATAACAAGACGAGTATCTATATATATATATTAGTTGCTATACAGGACCACCTGAGTATTTAACACCCTGCTCAAATAATTTCGCTCACTCCATAATTAGCTTATTCAAACAATATCTAAATGACAAACAACATATAATATGCTAGAGCAAGGATCGCCAAACAATCGATCGCAATACTTTCGAAATATCGGTCGATCGCTAAGAAAATTAATTTTACCGTTATCAGTCGATCGCGTGATAAATAATCGGATGATTAAAATTTGTGTTTTATTCTTTGTAGAACTTGTTTTACCTGGACGTCGATAACCAGGGACTTAACATTTCAAATGTAGCTCACTTGTTTGAAAAGTTTGACAACCTCTGTGCCAGGGCATCAAATTATAAAATGATATGCCTACGATAATAGTTATAGCTTCATATTCCACGACTTATATTTTATTATTATTTCGTATTCGCTACATCCCTACACACTCTCGATCTGAAACTGCTTATGCGACTAACACGTTGGAATAGCTGCATTGCGCTATACGGTATTATATATATATATATATATACCTATATACATGATATTCTGTCGTGAGATTCGTGAGGTGATCGTACTTTCATAATAATTATTCATATTCGCCGTGCAGTCGTCGCGCACATTATAATCTATTTACAGTTATATAATACAACGACAGGGTGTATTTGTATATATTATATTATAACAACAACGGTAATTCGCGAACGTTGTGCAGTGCACCGCATTGGTATTTCGTTTGTTAATTCTACAATACCTAGCCGACCCGTGGTCGGGAGAGCGTGTCAGAGTGGTTGTTGTTTTCGTCGCACACGAGTATTTGTATAAAGGGGAGGCGGTAAAAATGCACCACCCAATCTCCCAAAAATTCCGCGCATGCTTACACATAATATAACTTCCCAGCATCCACCGCGGGCTTGCCCTACACATGATAGGTATATAATAGGTTAGATACACCTCTCCCTCCACAACACACTCCTGAACCCGCGATCTACTTCTGTTGCTGCTGCTGCTGCTATTGCCGGCGCTCGGTAGCCCAGAAAAATAAATTGTCCACACCAGATGCTGTCTGCGTATTGTGTTTTCCACCCGCCACCGACGTCAAACCTCACCCAATGTCACGCAGTCAAATGCCGATATCATCATGGTAGCATACATCCGCGCACGCACACACACACACTCGCTACCTCGATAATTCTATTAAATCGTTTGTTGATTTAAGTCGAGCGGATTGAGACCAGACGCAAATAATACACATATAACTTTCTCGCGTGGTTTGAGGTTTATAAACATTATCATGACTGCAGAATGCCTTCGATATTTTGGAAAAATTTAACTTTCTATACCAAGCCAATACGTAGTATTATGATTACTGTAAAATCAAAATGTAGGAACAAACGACGAAATTATTGGTTATTTTTTTGTCGGTCAACATTAAACTGAATATTAAATTGATTTTCAATTTTAATTTTTTGTATCTAATTCTATTTTTTTTTTTTTATGGTTTTTAACTTTTAAAATAGAGCAATTGTAATTCTAAAAATTATTTCTGAAGATTATACCTGTGGGAATGATATAGTAAGATTTTCGTAGATTGCAGACTAATAAAAATAAATTAAAAAAAACATAAAAACCCGCAAAAAACTATTCTTGTACGAAAACACTATATACCTATTTTGTAATGTTATATAATCATGTTTTAGTGTTATGACTTTTTTTAAGATTATGTTTTAAGGTCTTAATCTAGAATATTAGCAAAGTAATTTCTTGAGTTGATAAAAATATTAATATATTCATACTTTTATGCACCATGAAAGATGTTAGTTTCACATTTTATACAAAACAACCATAACCTTTACTTCGATAGACTTAATATAAATTTATTTAATATTATATAAGAAATCCTCGTTATCGTTAAATTACATAATACATAATATAAGTAATATCTATATTTTAGTTTTTGTTAATTGATGATCAAAAATACTAGGTTTACCATTTCAAATTTTATTTTTATACTATACTATATTTTTATTTTTCTATATATTTTTAACATGTTTAGTGGGGCCCATTATCTTCTTGAAGAATAAATAAAAAAAAATAATAATAATAATAATACTGTGCACATTATATTATTAACAAATTTTAAAGCAGACATTTTAAGTTGATGTTACACTAAGATCTTTTGTTACAATGACTCATATCTACAGCATAGAGTGAAAACTATTCTACAGGTTTTATTTTAACTTTTTTTTAAAAATAAGCAAATTTTATTCTTCTCTTTTTGAATCAATTCGAGTTATTTATAAGTTATAATGTTTTATTAAAACTAGAAAATTCAAAACCACTTGATGGTTTTAAAAATTAAAATCTGTTTGATTTGTATAAAACATAGATATTCTTCTATTATTATTAAAAAAAAAAAAAAAAAAATAAGTAGGCAAGTGGGCTCTATTGTACATTGCGTGTCAAGTACTCAAGTGGGTCACTATTATGGGTGTTATTAAATTTGTATTAAATGAAAATATCATTGTGTAAAAAAAAAAATTCTGAACAAAGACGATCTTATCAATCTAAATTATTGAATAATCTTGATATATTTTTTTCGATATAGCTCATTAAGTCATTCATTTTAAGTATTATGGTAAGTTTATATTTTGATTTCTAAAAATATGATATTTATTGTATAACAATATAACAATATAGGTACTTACAATATAATATATACTTGGACCATATTGTATCAACTTTTACATAAATTTTAAAATTTAATAACATCTTTATACAAATACCGTAAAACAGTAAAAATGGATTCATAGTATAAATATTTAATATCTTAAAATAAATCAAAAATATTATTGCTTAATATAAATTGCATTGTAATATAATATACATTAAAGTTGAAAGTTTTAATGAATAATGTTTTAAAATTATAATAAAATAATTAGCATCCATATTAATCGTTTAGATGTGTAATTTAAGTACAATTTTAAACTTGTTTTATTATCGAAAACCTTAATATACAATCTATATTCTATACAAAATATAAATTTAAACTTAAAACGTCTAAAAAAAAATGTTTATATATTTTTTAATTTTATGGATTCAGTATAATCTATCTATGAGAAAATCTGTATTAAATGCTCAAAACGTAGATTTGAAAACAAAAGTTTTTATGAACTTATTAGTTTTATAACTACAAAATTGATTCAATTTTGAAGTTATAATTTTGACGAAATGCATCAATATTTCTTAATATTAAAGATTATTTTGTAGTGAGAAACTCATGAAAAAATTATTTCTATAGGCATCTAAGTTTTAAGCATTATATACAAGATTCTTTCTCTTTTAATTTTTTACCTATATAAAAAGAAAATACGACAGCTCAGATGTATGAATTTTCTTAGGTTAATCACAACGCCGATCGTAAATTGTTCAGCGCAGCATCCAAAAAATATGTAGTAAACAAATTTGTGACGTCGCACTCATGCTAGATCATAATAATAAATAGAAACTATAAATTTATTTGTGTTATAATAATGTTTTTTATTTTTACTTTTTTTTTCGATTAATTTTAGATTCTGAGCGGAGCGATGAATGTATTGATTTTACAATGTTGTGTGTGTGTTTTTTTTTTTTTTTTTTGTGTCTAAGTTTTGGTTTCCGATAGCAAAATGAATCTTGTTGGTGCATTTAGGAGGTCATTTTTTGAATTTCCCAATAGTTTTCAAAAGCGCCGGGAAAAAAAAATTAAGGAAAAACCCTTATACTATAACCGCTTTATATTAGTGTTATCTATATACAGTTAAATTTTCAAAAAAATTTGACTTTTTGAGTTATTTATAGACTACTGAAAATGTTCGATTTTTTTGAGAAATTTTTTTTAAGTGTCGATAAAAAA
The DNA here is from genome assembly GCA_009835225.1 of Aphis craccivora. NCBI lineage: Eukaryota > Metazoa > Arthropoda > Insecta > Hemiptera > Aphididae > Aphis > Aphis craccivora. The sequence continues at coordinate 26,988 of VUJU01000373.1, forward strand.
TTTTAGGATGACCAAAAAGTTTTGAAAATTTAATACAAGGTTCCTTATAAGGTTTTCTTATTGTAGCTAAAAAAAATTAAAAATCGTAAGACACAATTTTTTTTATAAGCGTATATAGTTCAAATTTTTACGAAATCTGTCGAAAACGCGACAATTTGCAAGTAATTTTGAAGTTGAAAAATCATAAAATTGTTTGTGATTGTAACTAAGAATTAAAAATACAACATTAGGTTTTCCACAAGTTTTTTTTTAAGTACCTACAGAGAAAACTCGAAGCATCATTATAGGAAAAATTTTAAGTGCGTTTGAATTTTAAATTTTTACGAAATAGCGTAACAATAACGATTTATCCTAAAACGATTTTAAATATTTGTTATTATTCAAAAAGTATAAGTCGTAGATACTTGAAAATTTTACCAGTTAGTAAGATTCCCGTTTTCTTTACGTGATTAATTTTCAAAATATTTTGAATTTTTTTTTTTTTTTTGAGCTATTTATAGACAACTGAAATTTTCAATTTTTCTAAAAAAATTTGTTTGAAGTGTAGATAAAATTTTTTTAGCCTAATCAAAATACTTGAAAATTTAATACAAAGTTCCACATAAATTATTCCCATAGTGATTGAAAAATTATAAGAATACATAGGCACAATTTTTTTTATTAGCATTTGAAGTTCAAATATTGACAAAAATTTGTCAAAATCATGAATATTTGCAAATTATTTTGTAGATATAATTCATAAAAATTTTTGTATAAGTAACTAAAAGTTGAAAATTTAATACAAGATTTTTCATAAGTTGAGCTTACATTAATTATAAAAGAACTTAAATTTTGGTGTATTCAGGCCATTAAAACATAAACCACCTTTTTCACCAACAACTGGAAATTATATCCTAGGCTGACAAATCATCTTCGTTCAGAATCGTTTTTCGTATACAATGATAATTATCATTAGATTCAAATTTAACACTCCTATATAATAATGATTTATACGGCACCTAATGTACAGCAGAGCGGTACCCACTTACCCACTTTTTTTTATTTTAAAACTTTCTAATTGACTGAGGATTCTATACAATCCTAACTATTGATTTATAACTGTATAATTCTGTTGATTAAAAATTATCATGGTCATATTTTGTATTGTAGTGGAGAGCTTAAAAAAACCTTTATGGATAATGTCATTGGAAAAATACATGAGAACATTTAAAATGTGGCGTGTATTTCCGGATCAAAAAGTTTGAATTATATAAACATTTTACGTTTTGGCAGCCCCCCAATGTTCAATTTCTTCAACCACATGTGCAATATAAGACACCTATTTATTTATTACATACTAATTTAGTGTACAAGTTGGTTTTAGTCTTATTTTTTAATTAGTGTTTGAAGGACTGTTGGGCGTTGATTTACCGCTAGTTTTTGGCATGAATATGGACTGAGTTATAAAGTAGTTGTGTAAAAGTATGTTTATGGGTTACGTTTATACAATGAATGTGGGTGGAAATGGTTTAGCCAGAACATACTCTAAAATTGAGTAGCAACGTCTACACATTTTGTTAAATTTAAGTATTTATTTTATAACACATCAAAATTACGAGTTAAATATACTTATATATTAACATACAAATTATATAATCATTGAAGTATTGTAAATATTATTAACTTAAAGATTTTACCCAAGTATTAAAGAAAAAAAATAGTATTAAAAATCTTACAAATAATTGAATAAAAAAATGCTGATATTTGAAAATATAAAATAATAACACAATATATGAATGATTTGTGAACATAACTTCATATCCATAATCCATATAAATGCCTAAAAATGGCATAGATATATGAAAAAAATCTTTCTTATTGATTTAGTTCTATGTACTGAATATTAAAATAAGTATTTACCAATTTAATACAACTAAGTCAACTATCGATTTATCTGTTGCAGTGTATTCATTGTATTATGTTATTTATGTATATAAATGTTTTCTCGTGTATTTTTTTTATTTCTAGAATACCTACTACATAAACATAAAAACGTTGTTTTAAGAATTTTAGTTAATTCTATACATATGATACCTACGAATTGTTCATAATAATTAATTAAGCTTATTACAGGTGAAATAAAGAGTAAATAATCACAATGTAAATTATACTGCAGAGGTGGTTCATTAATTTGTATGATGACTTGTACTCGCAAATTGTATGAATCGTGAGATATGACTAATGAGCAGTAATTCTAAGGGAACAAATTGTACAGATAATATTGGTGCATTACTGTAAGGATAAACTAGTACATATATTGAAGTTCAAATTTCAATTTTGGTAAGAAGAAGTGAATCAGTATTTGAAATATATTATCAGCAGACGCCAATTCTACACAAAATAATGGGAGTCCAATCTCACTAAGACCCTAAAAGTAATGTCATTTACACGAATAACTCCATGCTTATATTGTTGAATAAACAGTCAGCTATAATCTTAATGGTTTATTGAATGTTGTAAACTTTTATAACATATTATGATCTAAGATCGTATTGAACGAATAGATGAGTAGATATGTGTGTTGTTCAACGCCATCGTAATTGTTTAAGTATTTTATGAAATTATTATAATTAGGATATGGATTAATTTTTCATTTAGCTGCATATTTTTATTGAATAAATGTAGTATAACGGAACTAAAAAATTTGGTCTATTTATGTAATAAAGAATGTATAGAAAATAGTTTTATTTTGCATCTAAAATATACTTTATTTAATCTTATTTCGTTGAATTTTAATGAAATAACTAGTTTTTTAGGCTGATATTATATTTTATTACTATACATTTTATTGTTAAAAAATAAAAAATAATAATTCTGTATTTTACAGAGTGTAAAAATATCATAATTATTGCTTATGTGGATTTAGTGAATTTTTGATATTGGATTGGCTATTGATTTAATATTTTATGATTTTAGATTCAGATAAATACCAATAAAATCGTATACAACAAAAAATAACACAATATTACAGTTAAATGTTTTCAAATGCATTTTCCAGTTACATTATAACCATTAAAATTTTCAAAAATACATAACTATTACAAAACTCTAGTGACCATTATGCAATTTAAGTACAATTCAAGTTTCAATGTTATGAAAATATAATACAATTTTTATTTGATTAATAATTCATATAAAACAGACATAGATTTTATATTATGTTTTATAAGTATATCAAGCGATGTAATTTAGAAGTACTTTATTTGATCACTGGAATATTTTAAATGCACTACTCATATGAATACCGTATACATATAATTCTAGTAATCGTGAGTACTTAAATTATTTCCATTGAAAAAAATCTCAAATTAATTTTATATATTCATGTCTGAAATAATAATGCATATTAAAAATTATAAAACGTAACTATACTTGTATATTATAAGAAAATTCCTTTATATTAGAATCTCATAATATCAGTGTCATGCAATATGAAACAACTTATTTGTCTGTAGTTTTGAAATACCTACATAATAAACTCGTATAATAGTATACAATGTGCATTGTGCATATCTACAAATTACATCAATTTTTTTTTTAAAACTTCTCTATTTATATTTTTAACTTGTTAAAAAACACCTGTTAAATATAAATTATCTTAAACAATATTAGGTTATTTTTTATCATTCTCATAATTGTTAAAAAAATAAAATTTCCATTTTTTCTTAATTTTTTGTTTGTTCATAAAAAAAGGACTGAAAATTTTTAATTTTTATCTTTTTAAAATTCAAACTAGATTCAATTTTCTACCTAGAACTACCCTCAAAGTTAAAAATCAAAGCTTTTTTGATCATTTATTGTCTACACAGTTTCAAAAACACACACACACTATACATATTTTTGTAAAATTAATACAATTATCGCTCCTCTCAAAGTCGAAAAATATAAGTTTTTGTTGAAACAATTACTTTACAAGTTTTAATAATCAATAAATATTATTTTCTCTATTATTAATGTCAATATTATTGTGGTCGTGGTAGAGTACTTTTTCTTTCTTCACAAGCCTTCCATGGCTCTTTGCAGCTTCTACTAAAAATATCCAATATTCTCGATATTTTAGATTTTCTTATCTTGCTCCTTCTCTTAATTCTTTTAAGTAATTTCTAACTTAGTCTATTCAACGTTTACGTGTTCTTTCTATCCGTTGTTTTATGTATATATATATATATATATATATTTGGATCCTGGTAAGTAACCTACTCGTAGCAACTCGTTTTGGTATCCAGGATGATAGAAATAATGTGTATATGTATATTATACACTAGGTACATTTATATAGGTTATTAATGTTTTTAAAATGTATTATGCTCATATTATAATATTAAAATAAATACACATAACAATCACTCGTTCCTGTATTTCTAGGTAGATAAAATATATAGGTATATGAAATCCAAAAAATCCTTTGTAACATATAATATTACACTAACGTTAAGATACCAGCTTCCTGTATTTTTTTTTTTAAATGAACAATATTACGTGAGAAAATGTTATTTTACAATAGCAGCTATCTCGAAAAATTGTACAAGTGCTCTCACTTAAAAAAACCTAGTACAGACAGACAGTACCCCAAAAATATTTAAATTTTAATTAATATTATTATTTGAGTTTTTATCGTATGGTTGTCTGTAACAAAAAAAAAAAACCTGTATGAATAAATTTATTTAAGAATGCTGTTCAAAATTTAAAATTTAATTTTTGATTTTTCTTCCGCAATAGTTCAATATTCTAAATGAAAACAAATAAGGCAGGAGTAAACAATTTTCAACTGAATAAGATCCATAAACAAGCCAGTGAGCTTAATAATGCCCAAATAATACACACTTTTAATTTTAATCATCTCTGTGTGAGGAAAAAAATTTAATTTAGAATCAAAAATAGTGCCTTAATTCTTAAATTAGTTGCAAAACAAGCTTGATATAATACCATAAGAGTATTAAAAAAAAAATAATAATAATAATAACTGTACGACACATGACGGTGTGTGATGTACCTTGCCCATTTTAACTGTGTAAAATACAGACTATTTGTTAAATGACATAACTAATTTTCTAATACATAAATTAACTCCGAGTAAACTCCAAAACCACAGAAATATTGTGTGTAATATGCTTTTGTAAAACTCATCAAAATCATACATTGATAAATGAAAATGTGTGGAATTTTTAATGGAAATTTTTATTAAATTCAGAATCATAGATATCACAGCATCCGTTTCTAACGTCATCGTTGCCATAGATAATAATAATTCTTTATTATTATTATTATTTGCATTGATAATAAAAATTAGTGATATTACAATAAAAACTCTTCGTAAACTACGTGTAATAATGGCTAGGTAAGTAAAAAAAAAAAAAAAATATAAGAGTTAGAAATAGAATATTATTGATAGAGTTAACTTGGTTTTTCATAAAATAAAATCGTATAAATTCATTTTTATTAACATTCAAAAATTAATAATTCCTTCTACAACACGGAAATAAGTTATTAATAATAATCTTTAACACATGTTTTTTCTTTTTTTATCTGGCCACAAAATCGAATAACTACGAAACAATAAACAAAATTTATTGACACTGCATTGGGTATACGTTCCGGACGTTTTCCGAAAACGATCAGTCTTCTTCTACAACTCAAGCCTTCAGCATCTAGAAGAAAAAAACAACCAAGAAGAATCGCAGTAAAGAAACCGACCAGCAGAACGAATACTTACTACGACGATCAGACCAGCGACAAGTACCGGCGCCGTAGACAGACAACCAGCTGCCACCACTTCATTTTCACCGACGACGCATTGTGGCTGCCTATTTCACTGACTGACGACAACCACCCGACGAGCACCTCTCAGGGTTAGTAAATCGACTATCGGTATGATCCTGGCCAGTCGTTCGTGGTCCGACGAACACCCTCGACGTGCGGTCGAAGAGTGCCGCAGTCGCCGTGAAACAGGCATCCGCGGCGTGTCCGACATTTCTGTAGTGAGGCCGACTTGGGAATAGTTACTACCGCGTTCAGACCAATGACAAATACCAGCGCCGCAGACAGACAACCAGCTGCCACCACGTAATTTTCACCGACGACGTATTGTGGCTGTCTATTTCACTGACTGACGGCAACCACCCGGCGAGCACCTCTCAGGGTTAGTAAATCGACTATCGGTACGATCCGGGCCAATCGTTCGTGATCCGACGAACACCCTCGACGTGCTGTCGAAGAGTGCCGCAGTCACCGTGAAACAGGCATCGACAATGCGTCCAACATCTCTGGAATGAAGCCGACTTGAGAATAGTTTCTACGACGATCAATTCAGAGACAAGTATCCAGAGCCGCAGACAGTGTAAGTGTAAGTGGAATAGGGCTCCTGGCGATACCACTATAAAAAAAAACGCGCCTATGCTAATACCCCTAGGGTGGTGTGGAAATTTAGCAGTCCTGAATAGAACTAAAATCTATGTAATAGTAATACTTAAAAATAACTGTCACAGGATTTAACCATTATGGTCACCATGATTATCTATATTCACGTTTACTGCACTAATATAAAATATAGGGTGATGGGCAAGCGACAACTGTGATGGTCTATTTAAAATACCCAAATTGGAAATATAAATTAACGTAGGTCAAAACCATCAACAAATCCTCAAGGTTTTTCACAATATTATTATTCGATTTAATTTAAATTTGATTTTAAATTTCTAATTTAAGACTTATCTAATTGAAGATATACTATGTGATTGACATAATTATCGTGATAATGAACATGATTTTTGAGGAGTCTGAAACATACTACATTTTTTTTCAACAATCGGTTTAAACGTTTAAATAACATTTTAGTTGTAAATACTTAATATCTTCTAAAGTATTTTTGACAAATATATTATGCGACTGAACTTTAACAGCATACAACTCACTACTTTACGACTAATCAATGGTATGTTGTTATGTAGATAATTGTTAGATATACGTAGGTATTTACAACACTTGACTCAACATTTCAATTGTTTAAAATAAACTTGTTGAAGTACATCTAACTATGAATATCAATTTTTCTGTTCAAAAAACCAACTTTGTATTGTAATTAATAACTAACAAAATGTACTTATATCATACAACAAATAAAATATAATATACAAAATATTATAATATACTATTTGTTTTTCAAACATTAGAGTGACCGCCATATAAAATTCAAAAATAGTTTAAATGTTTAGGTGATGTGACAAGAGTTATTGGTTGTAAGACTAGTTTCAATTGAGAGTTAAAACGATAACCATGGCAACATATATTCCAAAACAAGCTTACTATCCAAGACGTCTGCATTCTACTGTAGGTACCTATACATAGATACTGACCGTTAACGCCATACCGTGCATTCAGCATTCCTAAGCGTCTACTGGAATATACCACTTCGACGAGGTTGCGAATACTAATCCTGGTTTCATAAATTTCACTATAATCAGCTTTGACCTTTACTTCGTGCATTGAATCATTCACTGATATAATATAATATATATAATATGTATATATTTATTTAATAAACATATATATATAGGTAACTTATAAGTAAAACATATGTACAATTATTATATGCCACATATTTAATCACAGCACAGATTATTAAAAAAGGGATATTTTTAATATCTAACATAAATATATTATCGATGCAAAAAGATAAAAAAAATATATATACGTTCAATAATATTATTATATCTACTCATAAAACTATTTACTTCAATAAAAAAATGAAATATAATATAATATTGTAATAGTATCTAAATTTGTTTTTAACGACTAAAGATTTTTACATTTAGATTGTATATACAACATACATCGGATATTTATCATATTAAAATGAGTTTTGAAATTAACAAACATCAGAGTTTATCAAATTCAAATACATTATTTTCAACGCACTTTAACCATTAGACACTATTAAACAAAAAAATATGTGTATACTGAATAAATATAATAATGCATTATTATATTCCAATCATGATATTTATGGTTGAAAAGTATTTTTTCATAGTAAAAGATTTATAAACATTCTCCATTGTTTTATTTTATACATATTTAAAAAGCTCAATAAATACAGCAAGATACATTACCTATAGGTAAATTATAATAATATATAATACGTAACTATTATCATAATTAATTAGTTTTATTAAATATGACCTAAGTTTAAAAATAAATAAATTAGATATTTTATGTATTTAACCTTGTATTGCATATTATGATATGATAAATAGATTTATGATTTATATTACAATAATTCTATTTTATATATGTTTTATAATTTCCAATTATTAATTTGAAGAAAGATTAACTAAATTTAAGTAATCCATAGGAATCATAAAATTAATTATCGCATAGAAAATTAAACAGAAAAATATACCCATGAATATTATTGTTTTATTAGGCATTTCAAATCAAATATGCGTTTTGCAAATCGTTTAAATTTAAAAACAAAATATATGGGTACATGTTCTTATATATATTTTTAAATAATATTGTATTTTATATAATAAAATTATTGATAATAGTAATTAGTATTAGGTATTATCAAAATAACATAATTTAATTTGTCTTGACCGGAATTTAAAAAAATAACGTAGAAATACATATATCACACGTACTATTACAATAGTAATATTATGATGAATAAATAAATTATTGAAAAAAATCTAAAATTAACTTCTAAAATTAAAATTAACTTAATAGAATGTATAAAATAACTTATTTATGTAAGCAATATTAATATTATATACACTAGCAAAAAGCGTTTAAAAATGTGTTTTAAAAGTGTATTATATTTTTAAGAATACAGCTAAAATATATTTTATCTTCAAAATGCTCTACACACTCTAACAACGTATTATTTCTATTAAATTAAGAAAACAAGATTTTCGTTTACACTTTCATGCATAAAAGTATTAATAATTCAATGTATATACTATAGCTAAATCAAAGAGAAATATTTGTTTATTTCGTTATTCTATTCAAAATAGTTATTTAAATAGGTAATAATAAAAAGTACCATTTAGATAATTCTAAAAGTGACAAAAATTTAAAAAGTGAAAACTATAAGGGTATTTTAGATTCTATGTGAAGCATAGAATGCTTTAAAATATTTTCTATTAAAAATATAAAAATTCTTTTTGAAATATTTATAGATATTTAAAGCCCTTGAACTTTTTTTATAAAAATGTTGATAAAAATGTTTTGCTTTGATCAAAGTGTTTGAAAAAACAATGTTCCTTTCAAACTTTTCGATTTACATAAACATATTTTTTATAAGCATTTAAATTTAAATTTTGACAAAATCACGAAAATTCACCAATTATTGCTTTGTAGTTAAAAATTCATCAAATTTAAATTTTATTGTATTAGAAATATCTTAAAAATATCATACAAGTTCCTTCATAAGTTGTTTTTTCTAGAGTTTAAAAAAAATTGAAAAAAATCATTAGTATTATTATAGACATCCGAGTTTAAAAATTGATAATATTATTTGAAATTTAGATGAAAAATAACGATATTTTCTTTAATCGTTTTAATTATTTAAATCAAAAATATATAAATCTCGAAATTTGAAACTTTTCACCATGACATATATATTATTATTTTTTATACTCAATACAATTTTTAAACGTTAGTATTATTAACTAAGTATTATGATTTATAACTTATATAATATACTCGTATATATAAATGTAATTTGTGTAATAATAATATTTATTATTTTATATTATTATGTGAGATATTTTGAGTAATCACTATTTCCAACAACAGTATAACTAATATAAAAATGAATTACAAATAGTCATATAAATAAATAAATTATAAAACACCCTGTGTAATAGAGCCTGACACAACATCTCCACTCAAAATTGGATTTTGTAAGCAATGATTTATCATCGAATTCAGATTTAACACATCCATTACAGTGACCTCAATGACTCAATGTCAAGGTATACTCAAAACCTAATGTGTATAGAAGAGAAACTTCGTCGATCTTTTTTGTTTATTATTAGTTACCTAATATTATTTTTATGAAACTAAAAATTTTAAATTTCCATTTTAAATTTTAATAATACTTTTCGTTAATACAATAATATGAATATATCCATACATATATAATATATAAATATACATAAACGATATACACCTATTATATCAATAAACAAATAAAGATGTTTCCATATAGTAAAAATATTGATATGTTATTTAATAGTTAAATTTTTTTTCAATAATACGAGTATAATATAAGAGAAATAGGTTACAAATTTGAATAAAATCGTTTTTTATTTCAAAAGATCATTTCTCTAAATAGTTGTAATTGAAAATCACATATTATTCAAATCATAAAACAATAATTGAAGTAATCCAAAATATTAAGCGAAACACGTGCTGGTGTATACGTTGAATGAAAAAATTTACTTGAGTCAGTCGAGGTAAACCATCATCAACAGCGTTAGGCTGTTATAGATTGATTGTAAAAACAGAAAATTATTTAAATATAAAAGTTTAAAGTTGGTATGGTATAAAAAATTAGATTGATTCAGTTTAAAATTAACTAGATTTTTTCTTTAAATTATCACTTGGGTTACAAAAAATATTTTTTAAATTTTTATATTGTTACTAAAAATTATTTAAAATATACCCAACTATGACTTAATATTGCAATTAAGCTATAGTGGTTTAAAAAATTGTTATTAATAACAAATAATAATTGTTTAATATAGTATAATTTAACAAAAAAATAATTAATAAATTAGTTTAAACTAAAGATATTGATATGCATATTATTATAAATGAACAATATTTTAAATTAAACATTATTTTTTAAATTATCTGGAAAAATTTAACAATGGATACTTAAACTTTTTTAAGTTATTTAATATAATAAGAAAAAAATTAATGAACTAGTTAAGTTCAAAAGTTTATAAAAATTATTTTTTAACTTATATTCATCTTAACTTTGTTATTCTCATTATAAAATAGTTTTTAATAATATTAATATACACACTTGAAATTTTTAATTCTTAATATTTTAGAACATATGACTTGTTGAACAAATCTTTTCAATCATTTTGTTACTCTAAAAGTCTAAAATATATATTTTTACCTCATAAATTAATTAATAAGTTTCTTATATTGATATTTTTATTATAGGTACGTACAATTAATTAGTTTTTTTTCACTGTTACATTAACGTATGACTCAGAAGAATCGTTAAATATTTAATTTACATTTTAATTTTTTTTAAATATTTAAATGACTAGGTAATCTAAATATTCTTTTATTTATAGTTTATTATTTTCAACTGTTTAAGATAAATCTCCCTCAAATAAGTTTGAACATAAGTAATTAAAATATTGTTGATAATGTCTAACACCTCAAAATATATACGACCAATTCAAAAGTTAAGATTTAAACAATCCTTTGTCAATTATTTGTATTAAGTTGTGTATATACTTATTGTCTTATTGATGACATAAAGGTTTAAAGGCTTCTATATAGATGAGCAAGATACACACATGTCCTTAAATTTCTAAATATTTATAAGCCATCTGTAAGTTTTATATTAATATTCTTGTAGTTCTCAAAATTGATCAATCGTATTTTATAAAATTAAATGATTTAAATAATAGTTTTCCCCATAAAACAATAAAATATTTTTTAAATTAAAAAAATAATTTGTCAGAATCAAAAAAACTAAGAAAATAATAATATAGAAACAGATACCTATTTAGATATGTATGTTGTGTTTAATTTAAATTTTCGTAGGAAATCAATAAGCATTAAGCGATACATAATCCATCGTAGTGTAAAATGACAATAGATAATCAGAAAAATATACAAACAATACAAATCAACGATTTTTCAAATCTAAACTTCTACTCAAATTTTTCATAGAATTATTTTTTTAATATATTTCAGTAAGTTCAGTTTTAAATTCTGAGTGGAACGATGAATGTATTCGCTTTTCAACAGATGAGTGTGACGAATGTGTATGTGTTTTATTTTTTTTTCAGTCGTTTGTCACCACTTGGATCAGTAAAAATAAAAATGCTTCAATATTCAACTTCAATGATAGTTTCTGATACCAAATGGAATCTAGTTTCTGGATTGGGTAGTCATAAAAAAATTCCCAATTCTTTAAAAAAAAAAAAAAAAAAAAAAAAACAACGGAGAAAACAAAAATAAAATTTAGAAAATCGGGTATTTTTACCCATGACTATTTATTGATAAAATCTATTTTGTTTGTTTGTAGTAATTCAAAAATAAATGACTAAAAAAACGTAACATTTTTGCCAGTTTATTCATACCACTCTTTACTTTTTAGTAAATCTGTATTAACCCGAAAGTTAACAATAATATATGATTAAAATATTATGTAGTTGCACTATTACAACAATTAATAATACTATGTTATAATGAAATGTTTTTATACAAAAGTTATTTAACCTACATTATTAGTTATTACTAATAATAATAAAATAGGTATGTTGCTATACTAAAAATATAAATAAATTATTAGAAATAGTAATATAAGTTGACATATCGTCTACACTCAGATATTAGAATAGATTTTTGTATGCAATGATTTATTATTTATCATTTAATTCGAATTAATAACCTAACCTTACAGTGACGAGGTACATTCGACACCCACTACACAACATATCAATTATTTATTTTAATCGATTATTGACGGTATAATGTGTTATTCTAAATTATTTCATAAATCCAAATTAAATGAATACCTAAGTATTATTTATTGAACTTTGACTTATATATAACATTTTAATGTATACTTTAATATTGATAATACCTATAATAATTGTATTATACAATCAATGGTTTTACCTATAATCTCATCTATTAAGTGTTTTAATTTATTTCATATTATTATAATAATAATAATATCATAACCTTAATAACTCAATAATTATCTAATACTTTTCATTAACTCCGATTTGTGCAATCTACAACATTAAAAATATCTACAACCTTTGAGAGTTATCTGTCTAAATATTACAAAGTACTATTCATAATTTGTTAATATTATTATGATATACTAAATTTCTAGTTACACTAATATACATGAAAACACCAACCAAGCGATATTGGTGAAATTTTATCCTCGCAATTATTTATTTATTATTCTTAACATTCAAAGATATTTTAGTTTTAATAAAACAATTAAAAGTAGGTATACTTATATAGCTAACCAACAACAATGTTTATCTATCTCATTCCACTAAACTTACTAAATTTCATGAAATCAAATAATTTAGCAATTATTGATATTCTACCTCGAGTCGATCAAAAAATTTGATGTTATTATAACAAGTCCCAAAATTCGGCACATAAAAATACAACAACGTTTTTTTAATGTAAAATGAAAACACCCTAATATGCCATCTTGTTGCTGGAAGATGTAAATAAGATGTAATGCTATATTCAGAACAGAAACAATTCCAAGCTTCTAGAATCAATAGCCGGTTCACTCAAATCGATCTACTATATCTCCAGTAGATATAATTGGCCTCAACGATGCGTTTGATAGAAGCCATACATCGTTGCTGCCAATTTGCTTTACAAATTAAACATTTCTTAACTGCTCGTAAATTATGTCCATTACAAGTATATTTCTTAACTTTTTACGTAACCATTTCTATGACATCCATATTTTATGTAAATTAGTAGATTTATAAATCTCTCCTAATGACCACCAATTATCTTCTTTAAATAAAAAATAATATTAATAATTAAAAATATTTAAAAATAAATACTATAAAATAAAATATATACTTTATTTAGTACTGATGAAACAACGATTAAAAAAGATTCAGATTACCAATACCTTATTTCATACATCTTTCGCCGAAGTAAGCCAATCAATACAAGTGCTTAACACCGGATCAGAGTACCATTTCCAGCTTTATTTTATTATAATAAAAAAAGCCTTAGGCAAAATATATTTATATATTTTTTTTTTTGTTACTTAATATATAAACTCATATAATAATATAATATATATTATAAAATATTAGCAATTCTTTGTTTACCTACAAATATTAATATTATATACCGCACAAAAACCATCATGTGATAATATATACAACCCAAATTATATTATTTAATATTCATCAAAAATAATTAATTTTCACGTGTACAGTGTACACCTAGTTTATAACTTTTCTGAATTATTAAATAATAAAACATATTTTATGGCTTGCATCTCATGGAATTATTCATGAAACATATTTGCCACTCCTCAGAATTAAAATTGAATTGTTTTATCTAAACATACATCAAATAACATTTAAGACTTTTTTAATTAATTTAGTTTTATGTGATTGATATATTTACATTCAAATTAAGCTCGTGGAATACCCGAATACAATGCAATAAAATATTCAATATTAGATTTTTAGGTTATTATCTGATGATAATTTGGAAAACTTAACATAATATATTTGTACACTTTTATTAGATTGATAACGAAATATAAAATCAATTATTATGTTTTAAATTTAACAAATTAGGTAATAATCTAAAAACATTGGTCACAATATTTTGCACGTATGTACACATTTTAGCATGTTAAATATAAAAGGTGTCACTAAAGTAACTTTTATGAGATTGTGGTATTAATAAATTTGTTTAACACGAGAAGTACTTAACTGAAATAATCCAAAGTTACATTGTAGCACTTAATTAACTTATTTATAAAACGAAAAAATCCTCTTATACTAAAATTAGTGAAATATAATTGGAGTTTTACATTTTTAATTTTTTAGAGTCTCTAAGGATCAAGGGTACTATACAAAAAGTTTTAACATTAAAGTTTTAACGATGAAAAATGTCTAATTTAAAAAGTTAGAGTAATGAAAACTTGATTGTATGCTCTATGTGAGATGTCATCTGTTACTAGCGTACGCTGTGTCTACTTTGTACAGTTCTTAGTTCATACGCACGATTAATTTTAGGATCCATACACAGACACGTTAGAATTCGTTTATATATTTTCCCGACATTACCTGGTAAACATTACTATTCAACCCTATACGCCTGGTAATGGTGATAACTTCTCCCTAGGGTAAAGATTCTGCACGCCTTCCTATTTACACACGATTTGGACAATAACATTAATAATTGATGAGTACGATAAATAATCTGATATTGTTTTTATATGTTTTAATTTTCCTAATTTTAAAAACCTTCGGGGCTTTTCAAATTCCATAACAGTTTAACATTGTTGTTTTGTAGGTATAATGTATTGTGATAGGACAGATTTAAAAAATGTAAAATAAATGAAATTTAACCTACTCTTTTGGCATTTCAATTTAAAACTAAAAACTATTAAAACTTTTACAGTTTAAACGTTGACTATTCAAATTATTATCATCTAAACTTTTAAATTGATACGGTGATACTTATATAATGTTTTCGATGAAATGAGGTTTTAGTAATAAACAAATTCTTGATGAGATCAATTTATTTATTATAGGTATTTACATTATTTAGTAAAAATATATTAATTAGTATATTTCTAAAAATTATCTACTTAAAACTGCTTCCTGCAAAATTAATTTAAATTACCTATTCATTAGATAAAAAAAAAAAAACCATCATAAGATAATATAATAAGTATAATTTGTTTACAAATCTAAAATGTACCTGATGTGGAGAAGGTTCGTTCACTGGACATCCGTTTCGTGAAAATATTGATTTCATGAAATAGATACAACATAATATAATATATATATATATATTATATACTCCGTTATATCCTGTTTTTTTAGAGTTCAGAGGGTATTTTAAAGGGTAGATACTAATTTCCAAACGGAAATTTAAATTTCCTCTCCAGTTATAACTAATTATTTTTAGTTTTATATATTTTTATGGTTACCTAACTGTTTTCTGGAAATTTTAATTTATAATAACTAAATTGATTTGCGGAAGATGTCACTCGAGTAAGCCATTTACCTATATTTAAGTAGGTATAAAAATAAACAGTTATATTTACTTTATAAATAAATACTGTTAATTGTTATATTATGTGATATACCTACGAAAATGCATTATATTATTATATCATAATTATTAATCTCTATAGGTATTAACACACACACACACACACACATATATATATATATATATCATTATGTTTGGAACCTCTCCAGAAACACTATATAAACTAAATGTATGCTTAAAGCTATTAAAATTATAAATTTAATTTAATTTAATATTATTTTTATTTTAATCAATAAAATCTAAAATAAAAATTAACAAGTACATAATATGAAAAGATCCATAAAAAAAAATCTATAGTGACTACATAATATGATTATATTTAAAACAAAATAAAAATGTATACTTATATTATTATGATAACTTTAGAAAAACTAACGAAAGATTTACGTAAGAGCATGTACACAGTTTGATAAAAATCTGAGTATATCTGACAGATGTTCGTACAGACAACATTATATAATGTTTATGAAATGGCTGTATTATTTGAAACACTGTAATGTTTTTTAATATGTATTACTCAAATAATATATGTAGATGATTCAATGACCATTGTAATAGTATAGTAGTTGGAAAGGTAATATTATTAAATTAAGTTAAAAGTTGAGTTTGGTTTAATATTGTACTTATTTGAATTTAACTTCAATTTGAATGTAGGTATTCTTTTTCAAACATAAATATAAGATATGAACATTCATTCTTATAAATGTTACCTTTTTTATCGGAAGATAAATTTATGTGACATTAATACATTATAGGTATTATCATACCACACACGTATTTATTATTAAACATATAACATAAGCACAATTTTACCAACAAAATTTTCAAAACATTTTTGTTTAGTGTTTTTTAAATAAATCAAGCCACTACCTCTTATAGAAAAAGTATTGATACACTATAATATTATCTTTTACTATGTTATAAAACTGTTTTTATCTAACCACTAAACTAGATTATATACATACAAAATTAACAATACAAATGTTGGTTAAATCAGACAATATCCAATTACTACTCATGGCTATTTTTATTGAAATTTTATTTTATTTTATATATTTTAATTTTTTTTTTTTTTTTGAAATAGTATATTAATTAAAACTTTCAAATGATGTAATTAAAAAAATAATAAATAATACTTGTTTTAATAATTAATTATTTATACACCTCACAGTGATCATAAGATAAGTTGATTTAATAATCAAAAAATCTAAATAATTTAATAAATTTGGTCTTAATGTGTATTTAAAAATTCCAGAAATCTGAATTAAAATAAACTCATTATTATTTATTTATAAGTAAAAAAGAAAGCAAGCATATCCTTAGACCTTAGTGAATCATTTTGTACAAAGCATAATGAATACAATATTAAAAAAAAAATTAATTTACGACGTGTTATTAAATCTCTAATTTATAAAATATTTATTCAGTAACAAAGGATTACTACTATGTTAACTTTTTTATAAAGATGTACTTACTTAGTTTTATAATATGTATTGTTTTTATTGAAATTAGAGCTTTGATCTTCTTTTTTCTTCTTTTTAAATGCTTCTTCAGACATCAGACTA
The DNA here is from genome assembly GCA_009835225.1 of Aphis craccivora. Lineage (NCBI taxonomy): Eukaryota > Metazoa > Arthropoda > Insecta > Hemiptera > Aphididae > Aphis > Aphis craccivora. Next base: position 44,642 of record VUJU01000373.1, read on the forward strand.
TTTCATACAATTTGTATATACCTGTTTTAGAAACATGATAATTATACTAACTAAATAAATGTCAATCACATAATGTATTAAATTAAAATCTAATCTGATTATGTTGCATGATGTTGCCTCAAACAAAACGTAAACGTGCAAATGAACCTAAAACGTACATATATCTCTTGGTGCTTTTTCTTCACCTCTATTTAATTTAAACTGAACTCAAAATTAGTATATTTTAATGAGCATATCATTTTTGCCGTCTAGTTAGCATGATTTATATCATTTGAAACTTTAAAAGTGGTTGCATCAGGTGAACAGTATCTGTAAGAAATTAATATAATGATAATATTGTAATAATCCTTTGTAGTCATCCATAAAATATTTTTTGTGTAGGTACTTGTTGAACACAATTTTTTTTATATCGTAATTAATTTTATAACTTGACACAACTTAATGTTTACGCCTATCGTGACGTAACCCTCAATGCCATTTCTCTAAAAAAAAAAAGTAAAAATTTCCCATCTAACTATAATATATATTTCTTATAACTTTTATTCAATAACTATAAATAATAAATATAATTATCAATCATATTTAATGAATTCGTATAAGCAATGTCAAATAAATCGTCCATTTTTAAAGTAAAACATTCTTCTTAATTTTAATTGATTACATATTTAATGTAATTATATTTGTACTTGATAATAGGTACACATGAAAAATAAAATAAATTATACACCATTGCAAAATTAATAGTTTCTTTTATCTAAACAGAGATTCAATTAACTACTTATAAAAGTGTTATCAATATTTGAGTAACTTAACTTATTAAAAACAAAATAACTCGTTTTTTTCCCCTAAAAATATTAACTATACTTACCAAATAAAGAAAAAGTAAATATTATCTTATGGTATTCTTCAGAAATCTCATTTACCTACAGTATTATCTAAAATTCCAATAAATTAGGAATATTTTTAACCTGAATAAATCTTGAAAATATCTGAGAACTCCATCACGACACATGATGTTATACATATAAGTATAAAAATACATACTATAAAAATAAAAAAATACTAAAAATAACTAATAATTTATTTTACTAACTTCAATGATATATTAAATTAAATTTTCGTATAATATATTGTAATATATTGATATTACAAATATCATTGGAAAACAACGAAAAAAATTATTTTGATTTCAGTATTTTAATAAACAAAGATTAATTTGTATTTTGTATTAATTAGCGTTTATAATATTATTACAATGTATACATAAAACGCAATATAAAAAATGATACTAGGTGCGTTTTATTTGATTCGAAATATATACTGCACTGTAGCATCGTAGCATCCAATATAACACTGTTTCTGACCCTGAAAATATATATTCACTCCACTTTTTATTGAACTTGAATTGTTGCTCGATTAATAACTTGAACGTCGGCAATATATTATCAACAAATTAACCAATAATAAACGATTTATTTATTTTTTTTACTCAAAATTCCTTTAAGTTAATCAAACAATATATTTTGGCGTGTGTAAAAGTTGGTTTGGATAGGTAAAATATTATGGTATTTAAGTATTCAGAATATAATCCGTGCAATTCATTATTTCATAGTAATATAATTTAGGTGATAATTTTTGTTAACGAGTATTAATTTTGTATGATAGTAATGCGTGTATAGGAAGGGTTTAGGGATGGAAGCAATCACGATATATAAATATTTTTTTTTCTTATATGTATATATATATATATATATATATACGAATATAATAAATATTATCTTATTTACCTATGTCAAAACTTAAACTGGCCGTCCAACTCGTACTCAGTATAGTGTCAATTTTTCAATCGTTTTAAACATCTATAATTATTTATGATATTGGTCATACGTGATATTGTTCATACAACGCAATTTTAAAAATACAATGAAAGTACACACAAAGAGATAAAAAATAATTCGGGCGGAAGTTTGTGTAATTAAAAAGTTAAAAAGAGGGGCGACTGCTGCATCGAAAACAGTAAGCACACTCCACAACGGCCAGGTCGGGTCATTGGTAGTTTTATTGGCGACTAAGTAAATGTATATATACACTTTTCAGAAAACGCTTTGTTTGTTAGGGATTTATTGCAATACTACGGGGCAGATAAGCCCACGCGAACTTTTACAATCCGACGGCAAATTTAAAAGAACTAGAAAAATAACAACAAAAAAAGTCGAACTTTTCCGACCGCGACCGGCATAAAAGACGAGGGATGAAGTGGCTGGTTTAGGTAAAACAGGTAGGAAGTAAAATATATTATAATATATACATAAAACATAATATTCGGACACTTTGCACACGGTAACTCGGATATCGTCGAGGGTTTTTCTCCCCCCCCCCAGTCGTACTGAATGTGGTGAGCGGCCTCGGAGAAACGGCGCACCGCGTAGATAACGCGCTTACAATAGTCACGTGCTTATCCCCCCAGGCTTATCCGAAAAATCGACGAACATTTATTATTTTAAGTAAAACGAGGCCAACGCGAGTATTATTATGCGCCTACCGCAGAAGTCAATCTATATTATACAGGTATATGTTTTATGTACCGTATATATACAGCCATCGTGCATCGTTCTATAACGTTGCGTGATGGTAACAATGAAAAACGAATACAACGCGTTTAATAATAATTAATGGATGTCAACCGTAACAAATCTTATGCAGATAGAAATTTCGATCTCAAGACTAGATTCAAAAATAAGTAATTACTTAAAAACGCTTTTGCAGGTTTCCTATCCTTGAACCCCGAAGAAGTAAAACACTGATGTTTACCTAAAGTATTTTGATTTCACTAGAAAACGAAAAACTATAAAAATGCATAGATCTAAATACTTATTTTAAATAGATACTCGATTGTGACTTTCGTCCTTGTTTACTAGTCCATGGGTAATTAGCAATATATTCTGATTCGATCATAAGGAAAAATCTTAAATTTTTTAAGGTTTTCCATTGAAATTTGACAGGATATTTATATTATATATCTGCTAATCCAAATGTCTGCAAATAGTGTGATGACTCGATACACTAAACCATGCAGTACCTAGTACCTACTCAAATTAAAAAAAATAATAATAACAAAATATGAAATATTCCCCAAAACAAGTACCTAATAATAATATTTAGAAGACAAATGATAAGATACAAAAATAATAATGGAATATGTTTGAGGAATATTTCAATAACAATTTTATTTAAAATATTACCAGTCTAACCAACAATAGTAAGTCCCCATTATGAGAAGAAAAATTGCTATATTTACATCGAACACGATTAACACACTTAAATATCACCGGACACAATTATTTATTAATATAGCTATTAAATATTACTGGATTGCAAATCGTATGAAAAAATCCTCTAAATTTAGTAAATAATCTGGAGGATGCGAATTCGCTTGCAGTGTAATAAAAACATTGTTATTCATTATCGCTACGTATAACGCGCTATATTCGAATGTAATAACTTTAATCCTTTGAAATTTAAATAATATTTTGTATCATAACCCCAACAATAATAAATTTAAATTGAATTTGTATTTTTATAAAATCACAATTTAAAGTGTTAGTTCAGTACAATTAACTTAGAATAACAAACGAATAATATTATATGCCTGTGATTTGACGATTATAGTTGATATAAATAAAATAATAACTAAACAAATAAAAGATTAACAAACATCAATGACGTTAACTCGATTTTGACGGACCCGTTCCAAAAATCACTTACTGAAATCCTTTCTGGATATGTTATATAAGTGCCAATAGAGTATGATTCAGTCCCCTTATATTTGAAAGAAATAAAAAGAGTCTACCAAATATCAATTTACAACTGTTTTATTTCTATTTTTATTATATTCACTCTGTCAATTACGTATATCGGGTCTCCATGAAATACAACTAACCGGCTACAACATTAACAACGCATCAGACATCGCTAACGCACTCGCGGGAGACGACGCAAAAAAATGTACTTTACACCATTACCACACCACTTCAACAGGTTTTCAATTTTTTTAAAACAAACCAAACCATCCATTTGTACGTTGAAATAATTCAAAATGTCTAAATCGTGGCCAAGTTAGGCTTCCGTTAGGAAGCTTCTCCTTCCTTCTCCATCTTATTTTTTTTATTATTTACTATTTTTCCACGTTGTAAGTTAGTCAGTCTAAAAAAACTTTTTTCGCAACGCTATTTGAATCTCGATCGAAAACCATTTTCATTTCACCATTCGTATGTGCAGCGTAAGGACACCTGCTAAACGTTCTAAAGTATATAACAATCCATACAACTTATAGTTGAGAACCTGATCACTTCCTAGTTCCGGTCTGTGTCATACAGTCCTCAAGAATTTTCACGGATGGTGAGTCAAAGAAAAACGCAAATCAGTTACTTATGTACATTATTCGCTCTTCCTTGTACTAGGATACCTCTACGACCGTTATTTACAATTATTTACCGTAGTTGTTCATCTTCATATTACAGTGTGTGGTAATGTGGTAGTAAAATACGATTAAGAACGCTCAATTTATTTTTATCGAAAGATTGAGCACGATATTTGGTACTAGCCCAGATAAATAACAAAATTCAACTTCGAAAGTTTTTTCTTCCTAAGTTTAATGACTTAAGAAAGTGGCTCAAGTCGTTTTTTAGTCTATAATTTTTAACAAACAAAGAAGTATAAGATGCATTTCAATAGTTAATCAGCTATTGTAGAACAGGGTAATAAAAAAGAATAACCTAAAAAATAAAACAAAATATTAAAAGTTAGTATAATAATATTATGTGATACGAAATTTAGTTAATTTATTTATATATTTAGAACATGTGTTGGCTTAACATAATATATGTAGGTACCTTACTTATTATAACTTATTTTAGACATTAGTCCTATATAGATAATCATAATTTATGACTATGACTTTGAATATTTTATATGTCTTTACTCTTTAGTATAACTCAATTTTATAACATAAATTATTATTACTATATACTTTTATCATACATTCAGTTTAAAAAAAAAATCAACGTGCTAAATCGTTAGTTAGCCAATTAAATTATATGACAACGTTGCATGTAAATTCATTCTCGATCGTATTAGTTTTTTAGGTTCTTTGTGGATTTCAATCGTTCTCAATAATTGTTTAATAGTTGTATGCAAGGAAATGATGATGCGGAGATGTCAGATCCACCATCACTTTTTTAAATAAAGATGTCTTATGAAATAATGGTTTTTAGAAAAAGTAAAAAAAAAAAATAATAATGTTGTTGATCATATACATAAAAAAAAAATGTAGTTATTTCATTTTAATAGAAATTTCACGTATAGCGGCAATAAGTATAGGTAGGTATGACAGATTACATTTTCATACTCTATTAAACTGACTTTCAACCTTCTTGAACTTGTGACGACCCTATTATTTGTTTTTTTATGGCAATATATTTTAAAAAATCTATTTGGTAAACACTACTTTAGTGTTTTACAATACAGTGGACCAATTTATAGTTGATTTATTGATTTAGTACCTATTATTATTATTATGTAATAGTACTTAAATATGTCCAAATTCTATTTTTTTTATAAATTGAACTCATACATTTTTACTTAAATATTGTTTTAACAATTTAAAGTATACTGTGACTTATATTATACATTATATATATAATATATAAAAATACAGTTAATTATAATATTATATTATTATAGTCAATACATCGAGTTAAAGCGGATTCACACGATAGTATAGTTAAACGCGAAAGTTCAATCGTGACAGGCAGTGACTGATGACAGCTTTGATAGACTTAACCAAGCCTTTGAATTTGGTCTCGACTTATATTCCATATAAGAACTATTTATTTTTTACGCAATTATTCTAAGACGTCATAATGTCAATGATAAAATTTAAGGGTTCAATACGTAAATTTATGGCTCGTCGGGTGTTCTCGTGGTAATTATGGCATAAATCGTACTCCCTACATCCAAACGACACAATCTACGCACTAACGTTTATCGTGCCGTACTGAAATAATTTAGTTCAGCACTGAAAAGTTTTAAAACTTAAGCCAGAATTAGAACAGATTGAATAGATTATATAAGTACGTACTTATGGACTGATGGTACTTATGGTACTCGAGATTACCAAAAAAAATATAAAACTAGCAATAATTTTTGTTCAGAAGTCACGTTCGGAGTTCACAAACGAACGTGCGCGAGAAAATTTTGTTTACACTTTCGATTAACCATTTAAACGTAAATTACTTGTTTAGCACACGCGTTAACAATTTTAAAAACAATTTTTTTTATGATTTTCAACTTGTTCGTCCCTATTGTTGTCTCGTTCGCGCACCAGTGCTACATTATACCACCGCCAACAAACAAACCTTATGTCCAGGCGTTTCAATTGTACGATGGAGTCGTAATAAACGATGACGACACGGCGCAAATTTGCACGCCGTGTACGAGTCACTGCACCACGATGACGGGGGTTTTAGGTCAAATCCCATATAAATTTGACGCTAAAACTAATGTTCCATGTGTGTGTGAGTGTGTTTTAGACCAACGGTGAAAGGAGGAGTTCGCCAAGACGCCACGTACAATCTACTCACCCGTACACGATTAATCGTTTTATGTGCCCCCAGCGGCCATCGAATATATATATATATATATACCTTATACCTATATAATAATATTATAGTAATTCGTTGTCGTAACCCGTGTCATGTTGTCCACGCCAAGCAACGGGTAAAACAACGACGACGGTCGCGGGCTGCAACCAGCAGTTGTAATACTTTTAACAGAGCGATTCGTTCACGACGACGGTGGTGGTGACGGCGGCGATAACGATAACGACGTAATAATTATGTGATAATGATGAGTGCAGGACGGCGAGGAAAATTGTTGCGAAAACCAAACGAAACGTGTCCCGCGTTGGCTACCATAATCTGTACGCCATAACTACTTCCGTGCGAAACTTACAACCGTATCGCCTACACGCATTTATGCGGGTGAACATTTAACCCCTCACATCACAGACACAATCAGTGCATTTTGGGGGTGAAAAAAATATGTTCTTTAAACATTACATTATACACCTACATAATCGAAACTTTCAGTCCCATACAACTGTATGTGTAATGTTTAAAATCGTCAATAAAGGATATTTATACGAGTATAAAATAATGTAATGGAGTTTAACAATACGATTCCGCGAGTCCCATAATAATGACACACCAAAACGGATGGACTCTGGACCGCTTCTTGCATCACAGTACAGGTTTCTCTGTACATAAGGATATGGATTTTAATCATTTTTTTTTTTTATAAATATATATTTCTAATACCTATAGGTACCTATAATTAATATGGATTATCATAATTTGTATTACCCAAGCATAATTTTTAAATGTATGGTAGTAAAATCAAAAGGTCTCTATGATTTTATTTTATTGTTATTAAACGGTGAAACGTTTATGATTAGTGCCCAACAGCCACTCATAACACTATTGATTGAGAAAAAATTTTCTGCGAGTTGCTACCAACTAGGACTGTAACAATATTCTACGGGCAGATGATTCTGTGAGGCTGATCCTGAACCATCTTCTCATATTTAACACGATATAGACATAATATAGACAATTCTTGTTTATGAAATAAACTTCACGTTTTCGGACTAGCTGTAAACAAGTAATCTTGGGATCATAAAAACTCTGGAGTGAAAGACCGAAAATTCGATCCACCCGCGGCGGGTTGCAGCATGTGGTTTTAAAGGTCTGCCTATATATATGTCTGGTGTTGTTCGGTCCGATTTTTTTTTTAGTATAGTCGTTTCGCTGTCATCGCAACCCATGTCGTCATTGTCCGCCATCACCGGGTGTGTCAACAGAACACGAGACGGGTGCGATTAGGGTACATACAGTATCAATATATAGCCACGGAGTCAGTAATTCGAATGCGTCTTACATGATGCGATGGCGGCTGCCGAGGAGATAACAATAACGACGTTTTAATGATATTGTGAATATAATATATGTATATCGGAGCTTCGAGTAAAATGATGCATGAAAAAAAAGAATAAAACACAAACCAGGGTATCGGCGATAATCTCCGCGGAGCGATGTCCGTCCGAAAATTACAGCGGTCGCACTACGCGTTCACGAGACCGAATATTTCACTGCTACAAATTATTTCGTCTGAAACTGCGTAAACATCGCATGACACACGCGTATATATTCAAAAACCACTCTGCCGTACGGACGACCGTATTTTCCCCGTTTTAACGATGTTGTAATAATAATATTATTATTCGGTGGCTGCTGCGATGACCTAACGATACTACCGTGCCAATCCCAAATTGCCTTAGTCACCAGCGACGGACGGATAATATTGTTATCGTACCGTCTGTCGACCGCTCATACGTATAAAGTATATTATTACTCTCTTGACTAGGGTCGATCGTGTACACTACGCACCTCTTCTCCCAAAACCCGTTACTATATACCATTCGTACGATAATTATTATAATATGTTACAAGTCCCGTCGTCGCTTCGATTCGTTTTTCATTCGCCGTCCTGGGTTAGGTACCCGAGATATTATTAGAGTATGTAATATAAAATTATACTTATAATTTCACAGAATCTTTTTACAGGAATATTTCAAAAGTTCAAAACGGAATGTTCCGCTCAAAGACATAAGTTTTTACCCCGCGTAATGTATAATTATAGTATTTCACGGAAAGTGTAATTAGTAATAATTACATATTAGGTTTACAGTATTTATTTTACTGGAAAACACGCGGTCTTTGTGTAAGCTTTTGATTTCTCAAACCTTAACATAAAAACTGAAATAAATAATTATTTCGAGTAGTAAAATAACGGTAATTCTTTAAACAAACATGTTTTTGTGTAGACAACACGTGTGGTTATGTGTATACAGTAAATATTTTTGTACGAGAGGCAAAAATACCGTTAAACACTGTGTATTTCTCTGTAAAAATGAAGGGATATGTGAAAATATTTTATTACATTTTTTGAAAAGTACTGTGATTGTAAATTTCAAAGTAAAATCAATCAAAATTTCCCCAATGAAGTTTTAAAATCTCCTCGTTAAAAAGTACTGTGAGTATACAAACATAATATACTACTATTAATAATGTAAACAGTAGAAATACGACAAAACAATAAAACATTATCAAGTTTATTTAACCAAGTTTTAGGTACCTAAATAATATTTAAGTTCCGTAAAAACGTTTGAAATTGATTACTTGAGTATTTGATTTAGTTTATTTGTCCACCAATGCTCCTTTATTCTAGTTTTGAATAACAAAAAAAATCAACATTCCAGCAAGATATACTATTACCTTATTATTGTGTAAACAAAGACCAAAACATCAGAGGTTCCTGTATTTATTGGCCATAAATAAACTTCCGGTATCTAACATTAAATTAAATTAAAGCACAACTTGCACTTAGTCTATATTATAATATTATCAATTTTGATCTTTATAGCAGAGTGATCTTATTATTATATACAAATGTACAATGAACATTGTCAAAGGAAATAACTATATAGTAATTGGTAATATAGTAGGTACTAGGCTGATACTGTAATAATTTTAGATAGCCCATTGGTCATTGTCCATTACACTACACTACACAAATATGAGGTTAGTAATACTTTACATAAGCAGATACCAATATTTATTCTAACATTTTCGAATTTCTTATACACTTCAACTGTGTCAGTCTGTGTGGTATAATATTATTATTATTACAATAATATGATAAGCTCAGCAGAATCATTGTGATATAAGACACATTAATATAATTCATGACGCTTTAGTCGTTGATTCTTCATAGTTAAATATATATATTTTTTTACCTTTTTTGAAACAGAACAATAAAAATGTATGGCAGTTGATCGCGCGATCGACCTACGTAGCTTCTGCTAAATCCTCAGAAAATGGACCGAATAATGGTAAATAATGTGTTTTTTCTCGTGACACTTTTTCTTGCAACAAACGTTATAATATAAAAGTCTATTTTTGGAATATTTTTACTGATCTTATACTGTTTTCATTATTATTATTATTATTTTTTTTTAATTTAAGCTCTTATTTTATATTTTTTAAGAAATATTCCTGTTTTTAATGTGTTATGTTACAATGTGAAAAAAAGTTGATAATAGTAAAATAATAATATTTTAATGCGGACAGCTTTCAGAGAACATTAAACGGTTCTTTAAAGACAACGTCAAGTTAATACACAACTTTGAATGCATATTTGAAACTGTTAATAATAACAATATTAAAAATAATAGCTATTTCTGTGCAGTTATTATCATTCTTTTGAATTATGATTATAATATTGAAAAGTTAAGTTTCAGAAGTGAATTCAACTATCTCAATGTCTATCATGAAAAATATATTCCAAATTGCTTTGATAAATAAAAAGCACAGCAAAGCATACTAAAAAATATATAAATGTATATCTTGAACTATACTGATTGATTTTTCTAAAAAAAATATTTGTATTATCATACGTCATGTTATTGCATACAAATCATTGAAAATCTACACAACTTCAGCAAATAAAACCATCTTGGAAAACTGCATTATTTTTATATATTATTTTTTTTTTTTTTGTATACACTTAATTGTTCTAAAATTAATATTTAAATATCATCATTTCTTTTGAACTTTTACTAAAATAAATTTCCTTTCCGTAGGTAACCATGGGTATATTATGACCAGAAATATCATCTATACTCGGCTTGTAAAAATTGAAATGAACAAAGGTTAAAATGATTGCATATTAGTAGCGTCCTTGAAAATGGAAATTTATCAGGAAGAAAACTCAAACTATACATACACTAAATAGTGCAAATTATCGACGTCAAATGTATATTATTCAATTTCGAACGTTGTTATAAACTTATTATAAATCTAATTTCTAAAAAAATGCAATCTTCATTATCTACAAGCTGTAGTATAAAATATTGTCGTATTAAATTACTTTAAATAATTAGTTTAACTTATTATAATGTATTCAAATTATTATTATATTGAAGTTTTGATTAATAATAAATACATTTAAAAAATTAAATTGTAACCTATTTTACTTATTTGAATTATTAACTATTACATAATATAGTTACATACTTAAAAATACTTAATACGTACAATGTACATACGTATTAATAGTATTAATGATTGAAATATACATTTTCTATATTATATTTTAATGATAATTTTATTTCACTAGAGTTATAATAAATTATTTTTATATGAATTTTTGTGAAATCATTGTAATAGGGGATGCAAATTATGAGAAATATTATTATTTTTGTTGCATTATTATACCAATAGTTAGCACTAATAGAAGCACAACTTACATTTTAAAAAAATGATACTCTGAAACACAAATCATCTATGACTTTTTCTGATTTTTTTATTCAAAGTAGTATGCATTTGTTAAATTAAACTTCATCGACAAAATATTGAAATTTTCCTAATAAGACACACTAAAATGTTGAACATACAGCAACATAGGAGTATTTAAAAATCTTTATTCGCTATAAATAAAATATTATAAAACTAATTATAATAATGTTATAAAATAAAAATCTATATATATGTATATTACACAATTAATTTCTCATTTTAAAAGAAACCTTTGAAGTTAATAAATAAATAAATAATATCTAATAATAATAATATATATATAATATAGGTATATTTTTTTTTTTATTGTTTATTATGCATTGTCTTTGTAATTGTACAGAAATATTTTAATTTAAATAAGTACATAATAATAATAATAATTACCTAAACTTAAAAAAAAAAATTACGTTAAATTATCAGTTAACATACCTATAAAATGATTTTTTTATACCACTTAAATAATTGTTTCATAAAAAACTACTCTAAAACTAAAATTATATTTAACTTATTGCTACACTAAAATCTTGATTAAAATAAAATAAATTATGATGACAATGATCCACAACAAGTATTTAAATGATACTCCGTAATGTTTGGGCTCTTTTATTTAATCTCAAAGTTTTTACAGTAATAATATTCCAACCTACAAGAAATTTATTTTATCTTTTATAACTTCTATGCTCAAAAATTTGAATAACCTAACAATACTTTTGTACAGAAATTCACGTTTAATTTTATGAATGCTCGTTTTGCACGTTGTATACACACTGATCCTTTTATTAAATTGATGGCACAAATAAAATAAAACTTATGTTATAGACATTGTATGTCCGGACGAATACCCAAATAATGGGTTTTCGGCGCACCATAAAGCAGCTAGAAGCTAAATAATATACATTATTATAATGTACATACTCATTCGGACTTTTGTCTCCGGATGTTACACAATGCACAATGCTCATCGTAAGTAATAATAATAATAATTACTACTGTGGTAGTGTAGCAACAAGAAAAATAATGAGACAACCCACAAATCACATACACGCATATTACGAGCCATATTATGTAAGCCTGCAGATAAATTTGCCAATCAACTTATTTTTACCAACAAAATAATAAAGTTAACCTTCAAATTAAAAACATCATTACGAGGCTAATATTTATAAAAATTTTAACAAAACAATACAATGATTTATCTAAACCATATGAAGGATAATACAAAATATAAATTATGTATTTAGATTTTAAAATATATTTAAATGACCGTACATTATGTGTATTTTAAGATTTATAAAAAAAATTGTTTTATATATAATAAATAAATAGAAATGTATTAAATCAACATAAAGTTAACAATATTTTAAAACTATAATACACTTAGTTATTCAAGCTTTTTGTTTTTTTTTTAGTATATTCCATAATTTTTCAAAATAAGTTATTTAAACACCGTAGTAGTCAAACACTTATAAAATAAAAAAAGACAGATCCAGAGGAGTGATTGTGTCCTTATTATAGCTATAGTTATCAAAAATATTAGGTTTTGTCGAATTTGTAGTGAATTACTAAAATGAAAATATATGTACATTTTATATTTCTTATATTTCATTTTTATATACCTAGTGTATAATAAAAGTGGTTAAAAGTTGTGTGGTAATATTTAGAAATGGAACTTACCACGTCGAAACTTTTTTTCTAGCGAAATTAGACTAGCCAGATTTTATTAATCTTGACAATAATATGAACATCGTATTGTGTTATATTATAATATCGATACTATACGATTTGTAGAAACATCAAAATAAACGTTGAACGTAAAATATTGGCAAAAACGCATAAAAGATTATATTTCGTTTTCTAAAATATTATGTTTATTTATGATTACTTTTAGTGCCATTTCTTCAGATAAGAAGTTCTTTAAAAGTCGTTTATTGACTATTGTAACGCAGATCGTACACACTGATTGTAAATTTAACACGCAGATAATAAATTTAGGTCATACAAAGAGATAGAAATGTAACACCCACATAGTAAAGCTAAAACTAATGCATTTTCAGTGGTGTCCGGCTATTGAGGAAGGTAGGTATATGGTTGGATGGCGTGATGGTGATTTCCGGCTTTTTTCCGAGAGAGAAAAATATTACCTCTTCGCCCTCCTGTATATAATAACAACAAAATAAGTAATCGCAACAATGATTGGTTATGATTGGATATGTGTGTGTGTATGCGTGTGTGCTTGAGTGGATGGGTGGATGTGTGTGTTAAGTAGGCGTACTATTACATTATTATATAATATACAGAGTACCTATAATAGACTATATAGAATATAACATGTCTGGTAGCGGTAGGTACGTGGTGCAGGTTTTCGTTTTGTTAGAGCCACGTATTTAATAATATTATACCAATAATCGTAAATCGCAATAGCCCGGTGACCCTGGTTACAGACCTAATAACCTCATTAAACCCTTGGTTATACTCTTCGACAGCGATTGTTGTGATCAAGTTTTCACGATGTTTCCTGGCAAAAATCGACGAAACTACCGACACAATGCCTAAGGTATTGGCATGCGAGCCAACACTACTGCGCCATAATATGCAATTACCCGGGGCATGCCGTAATACGTGCAGTCATGCTTAGCGCGCGCTGGTTCAAACTTCAACGCAGAGTGTGTCCTCCAAACGGCAACCGAGACGACAATGAAGAACAATAATATTATTGTTGTACAGTCAGTGCATAATAGACGACTGTATAGCGTGGTTGGCGGAAACTTTGTACTCTTGTGAGATTTGTTCTATGGTATCTATCTACTATAGTTGATTAATAATATGCGTGTCTTTTTAATTATTAAGATTACCGACATTTTTTTCTTTTTAATGATAGAATCACGATTTTAATATGATATGTTTATATTAATATACTTTAAGTCAAGAGATGAATTTATTGATTTTACAATGATGTGTATTTTTTATTTATTTTTTGTTTGAACTATCTAATGTATTGTATTGTTTATGTAATTACTTTTTAGTAAAAATACTTCAATTGTCAACTTCAAAGGTGGTTTCTGATAAAAAAAAAAGTTGAATCTAGTTTGTACTTCGAGGTAATCAAAAGACAAAAATTTTCAATACTTGTCAAAATAATCTCGAATCACGAATAAAATAAAAACATTTTTTATATTCTGAACGAAACGGTGAATATATTGATTTTACAATGATGTGTTTTTTTTGTGTATGTGTGTGTGTGTGTTTATTGTTTATGTACACGATAAGTTGTCGGTAAAATGGTTTGATTTTCAACTTGAAGGGTTTAGAACAAAGATTAGTTGATTATTTAGGTCCAGTAATGTTTAACTCATTACCTTAGACCATAAAAAAATATTTTTTCAATCATATGATGTTAAAATATAGTAATTTGTATATATTAAAAGAATAGTTAAAACTTAATTATTAGATAAATGCGGCCATTTGTATATATAATTAATAAGTATAATATAATACATACATTGTATAAATATTATATTTTATTATTTTCTTTCATTCTTTTGATATCTTTTACTTTTTTCATTAATATTGTTGTACTTTGTAACTCATTTAACCCACCTCATGCATTGCTTTTTGAGTATAAATTTATCAAATTATATTATACTCACATTTTCAATTATAATTTATATGCTAATTGCAGTCTTATATAAAGTATTTGACTAAATGTATTTAAATACTGTCTGGAACATATTACATATTTTAAACGTTTAATACTTTTCAAAGTTCAAACGAATTATACGTCATTCGTCAAATATATATTTTGAAAGATTCAATATTTTATTTATAATATATTTTCACTCATAAACAATAAAAAATGTTTAATATTACCTAGTTGAATGTAACATTACAATTTTAAATTAGTAAATATTTGGCCAATCGACTAGTAAAAAGAAAACTAAAAAAAGTGTTTGAAAATAATCTAAACACATGCCAAGTATTTGTATTTTAAATACTTTCTGAATGGATGTATTTGTATCTGTATTTAAATACAATTTTAAAAGAGTCTTTAACAAGACTGGTTAATTATATTATTTTAATTTAAAAAATAAATAAATCAATAAAAAAAATATAAGTAGTGGTGAAAGTTTCAAATTCCTACAAAGAATATTTATTATATTCAATTTAATCAATATTTGAACTTATAATAAATAAATGCAGAGCTTGCAAACGTTATAATATTTACGTTATACATAACAAAAATACAATAACAAAATAATTAAAGCCAGTTTATATTTCTGTATCATAAAAATAAAATATTTTTTTTCATTTATATTGGATTTGTCGTTTGTTAATCTTAGCATAAAATAAATAAATTCAGGTTATAACAGGATTCCAACTAAATATTATTATTAATTTTTTAGTTTTGTCGATATTTTATTTAAAATATATAAAAATTTAGCATTACTTACAGCTAACTTTTGTGGTCCCACATTAAATGATGCCTATTACCGATTAAACTTTTCTTAAATTTATTTTATATCCACATATTATGTAGTTTCTATTTTACTACTAACGCATAATATGGTAAGATCCATTTACTCTGTTATTTTAGATTCTGAAAGAAGCGATAAATGTATATTATTTTACAAATTTCTTTCTTTCTTTTTTTTTTTTTTTTGACAAAGTTTAAAAAATTCTTTTATTTCAACATTATATAATTTATATTGAAGTTAAAATTAAAAGTTTTCAGTATTTTTCAAATGATCAGGAATAACAAAAAAATATTAGGAAATGGAGAACTTTTGAGAACTTTTAGGCAAAATCAGTTTTTAGTCGAAGTCAAAAACGAATAACAGAATATATTTGAAATTTTCATCAAATTTATGGTAATATTTTGTACTTTAAAAAATGTCATGATTATTTTTGACTATTCGAAGTATACATTTTTTTTTTATTGTATGAATGTCTAACATTTTTACTGAGTCAAAATACTTGAAATTTAATTCAAGGTTCTTCTTAAACCGTTTCAATATTTTAAATTCTGAACGAAGCAATGAATGCATACAATAATTTGTTTTGTGTGTGCGTGCGTGTGTGTGTGTGTGTGTGTGTAGGTTATTATTATAAATTACCTCATTATAAAGAAAAACTAGTGCGCTAAACCAGATTTTGACTAAATTTATATTTAATAATTATTCAAAAACAAATAACCATAGAAATTTAAAATTTCCACTAAATATTTATATTTGTATTTTTCATAAATGGTATAATTTTCAAAATATTTTGACTTTTTCAAAGCTATTTATTGTTGTGTAAAAATTATCTCGTTGTAAGGGATTCGACCCGTATAGTAAAATAAAATAAGAGACAACAAATTCATGTGAGTCATTTCACTGCTCGTACTTTATCAATCGTTTTTATTGTAATCTAATAAGACCTACCTACGTATAAGATACGTGATTTGCTGTAATACAAGAATATATTTGATATTCAATCCAAAAAAAGTGTTATAACACTTTTATTAAGACTGGAAAGTAAGATAAATTAAAAAATAAAATTCTAACCTTCATAGGTTATAAATGTATAATGACTAATTATTAATGAGTCTTTTAAATTTATAGAATTCAAATATAATTTTTTTTAACTACATCATGAAAAATCGTCAACTGCATAATAGTTATAGCAAATTCCTATCTAGTATACCAATGAATATTATTTAAATAATAATTTTAATGAATACAAACATAATAACTCTTCACGATTATGAATATAAGCTACATAACTTACATAAAATTATGGAGACATACTCCCCAAAATGTTAAGCGTATTTAACGTGAGCGAAAATTATGAAATTATTATCATTAGGTGAAAAGACTAAAGAGAAAGGTTTTTTTGAACGAAGGGAGTTACGTCTCCGTTGTGTCCTGACCGGCTATTTTAAGTTTTTGTGTATAATGTATTGTAGTCGACTAATTAAATTAAATGGCGTAATGTGCTAGAACACACCATTTTATCAAAATGTAAACATATACCTACATAGGTATATTAATTTCATATTGAGTATACATTTTTTCTTTTTAATTTTCATTATTAATCATTGTAATATCAACTATTTCTGACCGAATAATAAATGATTTTTAAAGTGGTCAAATCCTTTTCACCAATTATTATATTACCATTATGAACAAATATTATGTCATAATTTTTGAAATTAAATTATCAAATTAAACTGGCACATTATGTTTAAGAGGACGCTTAGGTATAAACAAATAAGAAACATAGGTATATAATAACATAGTGATGATAGTTTTAGTTCAACTGTTTAAATTAAATATTATCCATTTAATTAAAAGTTATAGATGTATATTTTTTATTTATTTTTCATCTTTAACAATAGTTATACTGTTATTTACAATAAAGTTATGCATAATTATAATATTATTATTACTATTATTATTATTCATAATATATGGAGAAAACAAAACATTAAACTAAAAATATATTTTGTAACTCATCAGATAACCATACAGTATATATTATTATAATAATAGCTAACTTAAAATATATTTTATACAAACTTTACATATTTATTTTAATTTCCATAGTTTCGTTAACGTCAAAAATTTGACGATCATAATATTATATTACATAAAAGTTTTTGTTTAAAACGAATAATTTAAAAAAAAAAAAAACATTTTACTCAAACTCACCAAAATTACAAATTACAAAATCTATACAAAATGCATTTTAAGTTACCTACCTATTATTATACTCATTTATTTAATGGATACGAGGTAACCGATAATGGACATTTCATGTGATTAATCAATACAAATATACAAGTCCATGTGGATATCAATACAGATTATAAGTTATTATTACTTGAATATATAAATAGTCAAACTAATAATGCATTATAATATTTACCTTTGAATAAATATTTTACATATAGTACATAATATATGTAATAGTTATTACATTTTCATAGTTTTATTATTAAATTAACGTACCCAAAGTGATTTTATCAATAATCAATTATGTAACTATATTGGCTATAAACACATTTTAAATTATTATATTATCTCGCATTATGTTTTCATTGTACCCATAATTATGCACATGTTCCACGTGGTATTATTTGAAATACTATGCAAACATGATAATAATATACTTTTTAATGAAACTATGCCATTTTAGTAAGAATTAGGATGAAATAAAATTGTATAAATAATAATTTACGAATGCTGTAAGTAGTTTTATTTTAAATGAAGATTAAAACAAAATAAAACCATCTTAGTGAACATTTTAAAGTCATCATTCATAGAAATTAAACAAAATGCTTTTAAAACTCAAAGCATATAAAATAATAGCGAGAGTTTAATCACTTAAAATACAAATCAACCAATGCATTATTAATTCAAAATACGTGTGCCAAAAAGTTTCAAAGCAAACAGATAAAAAAGTAATTAACAAAATACGAATCGAGGATATTTCACAATGCGCTTGAGTATAATATTACCCACAGGGGATATTATGAGACTAAGACAACTGAAACTAAATCTGGTGCCTAAGAATTATTTTTAATCACAACTCGTAAAGTTAAAAAATATATGCGTATGCTTATAAATCAAGTAGTAGAACAATAATTTAAGTAACATGTAAAATACTAATCGTAATAGAATTTAAATGTCGCTTTAAGGTATATAAGCTGCTATATAGCATAGAATATTAAAGTTTATTTTAAATAAAACATATATTTTAGATGTGCTGTGATCATAGAATTACAACTTTAAAAACAGTTTTCCTCATTTTTCATGATAAAAAAAAATATACACATGACAGTTATTATTCATAGTATAGTATAATATACAATAGAGCATATTATATTATATATGTATATAAATGAGGCCAAAAAAATTATAAAGAGTCTTAATTACAACTTATAATTTAAAATTTGATTGTATACTTAATAATTATTGTTATATTATTGGTTTAGTTATTGATTCAATATTTTATTTATTTTATTTTTATTCTAATATAAGTAATTTTAGTTTAATCTTTTTTAACGTATACCTATCAAAGATTAAGTTGTTGTGTTTAATTAAAAATTGAAGTCGATTTAATATTTTCCAAAATGAATTAAATTTGTCAGCATAAAAAAATAAAAGTGTAATAATTTGTTATTTATTGCATAATTGTTATCATTTGTTTCAGAAATTGAAGATAACTACCAAATAAAAATGACAGTATTGTTTTATAGCCTCTGAGTGCAATGCGTAGCGCTATCGTAAAATAAGATTTAGATATTGAAATAATGTATCTTATAGTTTTTATATAATATAAGCTTTATGCTTTTCAGTTTTCTTAATTAACCATTATTCATTTAAACAACAATGTTTTATTTGCAACTTATAAGATAGGCTGAAAAAATACTTGTTCAAAATATACAAACAATCCGCATAATAGGTACAGTAGTGTACAATCTTACAAAACGAAAATTAATGACGAAGAACACTATTAAATTAACTTTTAAACAGAATATGTCATGCTTGAGTGAAAAACTTAACGAACATTTACGTCGTAGATTTATAAAACTATGTGATTTTTTCGATAAGCTAACGTTTTTCAATCTTTACATTTTATTGATTTAAAATTTTACCTAACTATTTTCAAATATCATAAAAAATAAAAATAAATCATTATTATAATAAATCGTATAACAATGAGTATTTTTTCCTACAATAATAAATCACTTGGCTCTATGTAGATTTTATGTACCTACACAACATTATAGATAGAAATTTAAAATTTTTCATAATGAATACTATACCTACCTAGTTTTATACATGTTATAAACCATAACGATATCATATAAATTATTCAATATTTAATGTTAGTGTAGTTATACTATGTGTTTTTATATCAGCACAAAAATTATATATTCGCCAAATGCTTTTACTTAAATAACACTTATCGTATAAGAAAGCAATATTGAGTAATTTGTATTCCAGGTGAACTTCAAAAGTTGCGGATAATGCCACATATGATAAGAGGTTAACTACCAAACTTTTTATTTTGTACAACATTTACAAGCTACAGAAGTTGTTTGGAATAACAATATTAAGCTCAAAACTAACATTTGTAAATAGCTTAAAATAAATAACATAGAAACAATAGCACTTTTCTTATTTCCAATGCACTTTCATACAAGATAATATATATAAAATAAACATTGGTCAAAATAAAGCATTTTATTTTAAAATTAAATAGATATACAATAATAAAATTAATCTTGGTTAAGCTTTGTACAATGTGCATACATTTAATATTTCAAAAAAACATTTTAATATCCATTCCATCGTTTTTGAGATAAAACCCTAAATAAAATCCTAACCAAATCTACACATAGAAAAGAATCTGAAATTTTTAGTCAATGAATAAAACATAAGATTAAACGAATGGTACTCACTCGTAGACTTTGTAGGTTTCTTTTTTTTGCTTCTATTATAATTCAACAACCGCCTAAAACTCCTTACTTTATAGTAATTCTATCTTAGTAAAATAAGCGCTGGGACAATGTACTTTATTATTTAACTAATATATACTATAATTAGAATAATTAAAAAACTGTTATATTATGTAACTATTTTAAATACGATAAATTTTATACACTATTACTATTATAAATTACCGTTTATCATTAAATAAACGGTATACGGTAAACGGTAAACAGTATTGTGGTAAAAGTACACAGTAAATATAAATATAACTTGTTCAAATTAAATGCTCTTTTTTTCTACTTGTCATTATGCTCCGACAGCAGCAGAGCTTGATAAACTTATTTGGAGAAGCTGAAGCCCAAGATCAATTTTTCCATAAGCTTTATTATTTTTACGAATAAAATTTATACGAATATAAAATGTTTATTAGCTTAAACAAATAAAGAAATGAGCAAAATGTAATTATTTAACATTTATAGACTGTTTTTAAAACAATAAACACTCATTGTTTTGAATAGTTTTGAAACATCGAACATTGTGCACAGTTGTTTTTTTAAAAACATAGGTAAGCTATAAAGTATAAGTGGTTCTAACATTCCA
The DNA here is from genome assembly GCA_009835225.1 of Aphis craccivora. Taxonomy (NCBI): domain Eukaryota; kingdom Metazoa; phylum Arthropoda; class Insecta; order Hemiptera; family Aphididae; genus Aphis; species Aphis craccivora. Next base: position 66,195 of record VUJU01000373.1, read on the forward strand.
TATAAATTTTATTACCATCATTTTTTTTTTTACTCTTATGTATTAATTTTTTAGTTTTTAGAATAATAATCTGCTAAATAAATTTTAAAACAAAATTAATTACCTACATCTTAACGTGTCATACTATAATATATAAGTATTACACATCATTTTTATATCATTTACTTGTAAATGATTAAAAATATCCATTATTTTTCAATATTCAATTAAAATTTAAAAATAAACCATATCATTCAAGTAAATATAAAAAGCGTACATTTAAGGGATTGTAAAAATACCAACCACAATTATTATTAATTTCTTCCCTCGGTTCAATTCTTATTCTGAATATCGCCAAGTTTTTAAGTATTATAATATGAATTTCAATTTTCTTCATGGTTATGAAAAAGGGGTATCTATATAATATAGTAAATTATGTATTATATAAAAATGAATAATATTTTTTACGTAACTCACAAGAACCACAATGCACATTATAGTACTATAACACACAAATACCAACGTCCAACGCCAATTTATTTTTATCTGGAATTATATTATTATGTAATATTTATGTATAATTTCTATCAAACATAATAATAAAGCATTCTGTTAAAATTTAAAAATTGAATTTTACGATTATTTAATAATAATATATTTTAATAAAAATTTAATAATAGTGTTTCAATAATTACTTTACCTTTGTAAAATTGCCCTAACAGGCGTTAACTAATAATAATAATAATATAAATATTATGCAACTAATATTTAATTGTTCATATCATATTTTCAAAAAAGACTTTCTAATATGTACATTTATATAATATTTTAGAAACGATTAAAATAATTCAAAATGTTCAACAATAACGCTAAAATCTCCAATTTATAAATACATGTACGTATACAATTAGACTGAAAATTTCATGGCACCTTATAATAGCTGCTATACACTGCAGCAAAGAAATACTTTTTAGTTCATTTTCATATACCATGATTATGTACTATAAATAATATATCCCGATATACTTTCTTACCTATAAGTCTATTCTTAGGTGCAATTACAAACCTTTAAAATCTTTTTTCCATTCAAGTGTTAACAACACTGGACTTTTTGGGTAGTTGGATGTCAAGTGACTCATTATGAATAACTGTTGCCTGTACCCAAGAGAAATGTCGCCGTCAATGATTATCCATCGGTTTCTTTTTCGTATATATAGGTGTCGTATTAATATTTATTTAATTTTAATTATTTTTAACATAATCAAAATTGATTAATTATCAATTATTATAATCTATACTATAAAACAAGTCCCGATTTTTTGTCACGCATACAAATCTAATCAAAGTTGTAACAATTATGGATTCAAATCATCCATTTTTTGAAGAAAAAAAAATATTTTAAAAATTAACCATAAAGGTTCCATTATTTAATAAGTTATATAGTTGTAGTTACACGATAGATCACTTATAATATTTTGAATTGTGCAACGATCTCTCATTAAATTTTCAATCGTGCGGTAGATCGCATATTGCATGAATGCCCCCCTATACAGTATTATAAAATAACTTAGCTTTACTGGACCACTGTATAAAACTAATTCTGTTTTAAAATCTAATCCTTTAATTTGTTTCAAAACTTTATTATGCTAATTGTTCAGAAAATACTATTATATATATTTTATGTATTTGGGTTCATAGACGTAGTACCATGATTAAAACATTGTAAAGAATTTTGGATATAGCCACATAGGTAAAGTATATCCTACTTTATACAATCACCTCACATTATGAAAAATAAATTAATAATATTATTTATTAAATTGTGTGATGTATTTAGAACTCAAAAATACTGTATAACTAAAGACTTTCGAATTAACATTTAAAATTTATTTGATATTGTGGTAATTATTATCATAATACTAAGGAATAATTGAATAATAAATAAAGTATATTATGTATCTTACTACGGTTATTAAGCGCTTCCTAAGGGATCCATACATACAAATTATGATCAAAAGAATTCATTATTCTAACAGTATTCAAGCTGTATTATAATTATTAATAACTGACAGACATAATCGACTAATTATGTAGTACATAATAACTTTTGTACTATATTTTTTACAGAAAATTATCTTCTATTATATTATAATACATACCTATTTATTAATTATTTAGCCTATAATAGTATAATGCATGCATATATTTTGTTAATCAAAGATTTATAAATTAATTAGTTATCGTCCTTTTTGTCTTCTACAACAACAAAATAAGTACAAATTATATGACATAATAATACCTACGTCAAAATTTAAAATTTCACTTATTATTTTTTTATTTATTCACATACTTTATAAACCTTGATATATGTATATTATATAACCATGTTATCCTATCAATTAAGTTAGTATATTCTAAATCCTGATATTCCAATTTTTAATAAAATAATTAATTAATTATTAATAATAATTATAAATTAAATAATTAATTATTTTACAAAATGTAATTTCAGTACTCATTTCTATGAATAGTTATGTTTTAATAAACACAGTACTTAATTAAAAATAATTTTGTGAGCAAAACTACATTTTGTTAAAATTCAAACATTTACATAATATTATTTTCACACAAAGTTGTGTACAATGATGAATTTAAATTGTGTATTTTTTCAATTTTTCATATACAATGTAAATTATAATATATTATTATAAATGTCATCAGTATATTATATACACCGAAAGATTAAACAGTATCATCTTTTTCGTTTATAAGTACTTCCTAGAAAAATTATAATTTAATCAAAAATTGTATCATCTAACTTTCAGTATGACTATAAAGTCAGTGTACGATAAATTAAAATAAAAACCTTAAATGAAATAAATGAGACTGATATAAAGAAAAACTTCTGTGTAAAATGTATAGAGAGCAAAATTATTTTATTTAGACATAGTTTAAAAAAATAAAATCAAGGGCAATAATAATCATACATTAAAATAGGGGTCGCCAAAATTTTCAAAAAAAGTTAGATTAGGTTCTGGTCAATCCCTGGTGATCGACATCCAGGTTAATGAGGAAAAAAAAAAGGTCTACAAAGAATAATTATTTATTGTTTTCATAATAATAAATAATAATATAATATAATTATAATAACAATTTAAATATCGATATAATAATAGTACACGAGAATAAGGGGAAAAAATTTTAATTTATTTATGTGATAAGTGGAAATTGGTTTTCTGCAAGTTCCACATTATCGGATTATTTATTACGACCATCTACCGATAGTCGTAAAATTGATTTTCATAGCGATCGACCTATATTCCTAGAAAGATCGACTGTTTGGCGACCCCTGCTTTAAAACAATTAGGTACAAAGATCAATTAAATTAACTATAATACTAACATAAATAAAAAAATTATCCATATAGTAGCCAAGATAAATAACAATTTTCACATTTATTGTAATTTATTGATCTTTCTCTATTTATGCAATGAATTAAAATAAAAAATGAAAATTGAAAACTCAAGAATACGCCTTAATGAATAAAAGAAATTTTGCATTACTATTTTTAAATTACACTATTTTCTACACAATTTCCAAAATCTTTATAGTGGGTAATTAACGTTAGTTTCAAGTGATGTTGACTTTAAATTTTTTATTTTTATTTTTAAATTGCGGATTTTGCAATAAACTTACATGATTATAGATAAGGAAATTTTTCTGGTTTTTATTTAATGCTTTATTTAGAAAGTAAGTATTAGCAGAGAATGCCACAAGATAAGATAGATAAAAATAAATACTACGATATTTTATACCGAACTCGATATCAGATATATTAAAAAATGTTTTAATATTCAATAATTGCAATGATAATTATTTTTTAAGCAAACAATTCATTTTATTTTAAGTGTCAAAAAATTAGAATAAATTGAATAACTGTATTCTATAACTATTATTATTAATTACTATTATTATCAAATTTTTACGAAATCTGTCGAAAACGCGAAAGCTGACAAATCATCTTCGTTCAGAATCGTTTTTCGTATACAATGATAATTATTATTAGATTCAAATTTAACACTCCTATAATATATAATAATGATCCACACGGCACTTAATGTACAGCAAAGCGGTACCCACTTGCCTGCTTTTTTTATAATATTTTTTTTTGTATTATTAATTGTATATAGGTAGTTCAATGTTATAGTTTTCATAAGTTTAATATATCTTACAGCATAGAGTCCCATTCTGCATATATATACATATGTATATATATAATATAAAAGTACTTTAGTACTTATGATATTATATGAATTCAAACTGTTGAAATTATGTACAAAAACAAATATTTGTATATACTTAATACTTATCATCCATAAAAATTTACCAATAAAAAAGGTAAATATTTCATACAATTGATTGTTTGACACAAACTATTTAAGAGGTTATTATATTGAATGTTTGCGCACAATACATTACTTTATTTTCACAAATAAGTGATGACAGAGTTACTTCCGGTTATTACTTTGACTCCACCTTGTCCACAAACAATTCTATATGTTACGTTTAATAAACGAACGTTTGTACAGTGAGTTAACAATAGAAAAGAAAATAAGAAAGCTTCGTATAAAGTAATTTTTCTAGAAAATCGCATACGAACTGAACCACACAAAAATATCAAAAAGAATTGAAAAAATACGGATAATACGGCAAGATCATTATTGAATGGATTATATATTTCATTTGATTAGTTTTCACTGTTTTCAGTAAAATGTGCTTGAAGAGTTTTTAAAATACGCATGGTTAAATAATTTGATGTCTTAATAATTTTGAATTATAAACGTTAAAACAAAAAATATCAATTATATCTAATTTTAACCTACCACTTAATACAACTAATTTTAATGCGTTGAAATAGGTACTGTACATTTGGTAATGGCTTGAATATTTTAAAATTTATAAGAACAATTAAAAGAAATTTAATGTAAAAACATACCTATAATTAGTTATTTTAAAATAATTTTTATTATTTATCAAAAATTATAAATGAAGGACACTAGAAATATTCTACTTACACTTAAATTATCATTTCCTATAACAGTAAAAATTTTAAAATATTTAAACTAATTTTAAGCTATTTATTATAGAAATTAGAAATTATTGATTAATATTGATAGAAAATATTACAGTCGATAAAAAATTTTAAGCATTAAGAACAAGATTCTTCATAATTTTACTTTTAGCGATTTAAAAATATCAAAAAATACATTGGCATCTTATTTTTTAATACAAGCGTAAAGCGTGAAGTTCGAAAATTGACAAATTTGGTCAAAATCTGAACATTAGCAAGTTATTTTATAACTTAAGTTCATAATATTTTTAAGTTTAAAAACTATAATGATTGAAAATTTAATACTGTATACTTATCATATAGGTTTTTTTACTACCAGTAAATATATAAAATATTCGTACATGCAATATTTTTGAAAAAAAATTTGATACAATTTAATATTTATTAAACGAAAAATAATATGATTTATCATTTCATAATTTTTAGTTATTTTGCTATAATACCAAAATATTATTCATAGAGACTTTAAACTTTTTGTTACAACGTATATTATTATTTACACACAATAACATTTTTAAAATATTCGGATTAATCTTAAACTGTTTATAACATAACAAAACTATTAACAACGTTCTACAATCCATCGTTTCCCGTTGGCTTAAAAGTTAATAACAATAATGAATGATATAATATTATAATAATTACTACCTAGATAGTTATAATATTATATACGATTTGTTTTTGAAAAACTTATTTCAACCTACTATATTATTAAAATAGAAAAATTAATTACTATAATAAGACCATAGAAATGTAATAAAATAACCTTCAAAAGGTAAAATAGGCTTATAGACCGTCTCTGCTTAGAATCATTTTGATTCTATTATTTTTCATTGAATTCAAATTTAACATATCCATTAAACTTTAAAGCGACCTACTCAATGATGAGATATCTTCAACACTTATTGTATACAGATATACGACAAAGCGAATTCCCCGATTTTTTTTTTCAATTTTCAATATTTAAACAATAATTATTTTTATGTTTGTATTTTTTCTTTTTCTTTAAATAAAAATCCTCCGTTTATTTTAATTATAAAGAAAGTCTCGACAAAATATCGAAGAAACTCTTTAGAGAGATATAGATTTAAAAATAATAAAATGTACATATCACTAAATGCAATTTAATAAATAAACTTAATAATAAATAAATTATACAAATACAGTTGCTATCAAATTTTAAATAACTAATATTAATATAATTAATATATTAATTGTTTTTCATAGTTTTATACATAGATTATAGGTGCTACTTTTCGTGTTAATATAATTACTATCAAATGTAGGCTAGTAAGTAATAACATTATAACTGTTGACACCTAACTTATGAATAAAAATAAAAATAGTAATAATCTTCATTGTCAAAAATTAATTCCAGTTTAAATTTTGGAAAATCGATTTATATACAATATACCTACTTAAGTCTCTTATAAAAAATATTCTGCTATTTTCTAAATTATTTAACAAAATAAAAACATTATAATCATATTTAAATTATCATAATAATATATAATAATAAAAAAAGTTACAACTCTCTTATATCTTAAAGTTAATAATAAATATTATGTATCATCAATCAAAAAAGTTAAAAACAACAACGATGAAAATTGTTTTTTTTTTTCAAAAATATTATTTAATAATAGCTTTTAATTATACAAAATAATATTTTCATAGATGTTAATACTTGGTGATATAATGACTAGCGACTAACGAGTACCTTTTAAAATAATCGCTCTATATCCGCAGGTGTATAATATTATAGGTGCCTACCTTTAATATATTCATTGTGCATGCAAAATATATAAAATATATTGCAGTTGAGATTCAAGCACTTAACTCTAAGTGTCTATGAGAATAGACATATCATATCATATTTCCCGTGATTGCTTATTTGAATTAAAACGGTAGTTGTCGTTTATCAATGTATTACGATACTAATAATTTATCACCTCGTGTAAACCCGGTTATTTGAAAAAGTGTTGTATATGTATTATATATATACATGACCATGTGCATGTACGTAAACGTTTGTCGAAATCGATATTCGACGATACGCAACACATCAATCCTTAAGGTCGACCATTATACTGAGATTTCACATAATCATTTGTTGATGACTACTAATGGAATTGTCCGTTAAGGATGATCAATATCTTGTAGGTATGACACATTTCTAGTATATTCGATGGATTTCATTTTTCCACATCGCATGCCGTGAAACGAAAACGCACATCAAATTCTCCTATACTCAATTTACGTTGTATTGGCGAATAATAAAAAAAAAAAAATACACCACTGTTGTCACGCACTTTCCAATAGTTATTTCCGTTATTATATCCACTACAGCTCTCCTATCTATTTCGAATGACATATAATTAATAATATAAAGGTTATGGATACATGTACATGTTATATAATATATATATATATAATATGTAATATGTATATTGTATGTATAGTATATATTATATACTATATGTATATAAATATATTACAAGCGTATACGAAACACTTATCAAATATCATATAGCTTAAAGTTAAGGTAGATACTTGTACATTTTATTATCTTTATTCTATATAGATTCTTAGACCTTTGTTAGAAATAAAACAACTAATAACACTATAATCAAAGAAAGTAGAAAATGTTTTATTTTATCGAATACGAGCTTAACCTAAAGTACGGTAAGTGATAGTTAAATCATAAATCATAATAGTTGATTTTACAATGATAAAATAGTATGTGTGTTTCTTATATTTTATTCACGAGTAAAATAACTATTTTCTAGTAAAAAACGTGCTATAATCATAAATTTCGTGGGAGGTTATGCTAGTAACAAAATGGATCTATTTGTTACTTTTAAAATAATAAGGTTTACAAAATAAAATACAAATATATTTTGTTAAAACTATAGTATTATTATTGAAATAATTCTTTAGTAAACTTGTAAACCAAAAAGTCAGACGACAGTTTTCATTCAAAATCGTTTTCCATCGTGTATAATAAATTATCATTGAATTCAAGTTTAACATATCCATTAGAATGATCAATGACGATATACCTAGACGCCTCTAATATATAGACGTGCATTTGAGTGGTTAACTATTTAAATGTTTTTTTTTTTTTATTGTTAAGAAGTGAAAAGGATCAGATATGTAATATAATTTGTTATTATTAAATACTCATGATTCGTGTTGAGTTTTTTCTTTGTGCAGAAAGTTCAAACTGATATTTGAATTCATACACGTGTATCCCAAGAGAGCAAACAGCTTTGTGCAAGTTTTAGTTTATCAGAGAATTAATCGGTCATAATTTTTCAGTTGAATAAAGCGAATATGTAATTTTTGACACCGCCAAAATAACCACTCTGATTGCGATCAATACTCAATGATTTTAAATAAAACTCTAATTTAAAAATTTCCATATTTTCAATAAAGTTTGGGAGTATAATTTTAACAGTTCAATTTTTAACATTCCAATTAATGAAGATAATGTAATTATATTGAAAACATAATAATTTTGTTATGTATTGTAGACATAATAATTACATCTACAATGAATATAATTTCTTTATTAATAAGGTACATAGGTACTTATAAAAATCAGAATGAACGACATAATATATTTATAACGCAAAAGGGTGGGTGAAAATAATAATCCACTTATCAGCTTAATCATAAAACCAATACCTGTATTCTTGATTAATTTTGAATTAAAAATTAAATGCGACCGAATTTAACGACTAATAATATAATTATACAATTGAGTACCTACCAAGGTATAGTTATTTACGTTTAATTTCGTGTTTAACGGCTATAACTTTTTACTTTCCAATAAAAACTCTAATTTGTTTTACGGCGAACTTTAGCTGGATCCACATTTATGAACCCTTTGTTGTGCATTTGTAAAAGTAAATTCATGACCAATATAGTCATTTAAAATAAAGATCGTTGGGTAGAAAATCCAAAGTACTCTCTTCCATCCTATCATTCATTAGATATATATATATATATAATGTTTTCTTCTCTCTCTCAAACTGTTTAATTGACCCTGTAGCTCGTAAACTGTTTATTTTTCTTAAGTACACTCTTGCGAAAAACAAGAAAAAACATACAAATAATAAAATAAAAATTGATACATCTGGAGTAATTTTTTTCAAGCCCTTTAAATAAATAATAACCTAAATGTTACTTATAAATCTTTTATTTAGATTGTTTGAATAATTAGAAATTGTTTCGTACCAGTAATATTTTAAATACTCCTACATAACATATATATATAGGTACATCATCATAAGTTATTTCGCGCTTTATCTCTATTCTCTCTAATCCTCAATATAATTATTACGCTTCGAATAATCCATTATATTATTATTCTGAAATGCCTTAGAAATAATTAGTACATGGTAAGTCATTAATATTTAGTCAAGACATGTTCTTGTGTTTAGTGCCTATTGAATATTATAATGTTTCATGAAGATTTACTGATTGCAATAACTCTTGCGCTGTAATTTATTTTTATTTTTTTTATTCATAAATATAAACATAAATTGACTATCTATATAAATACAATGAATGTCGTATACCTATTCAACAAGTTATGGACAGATTGTTATTTTTTTATCGAAAATAAACTGTTATGTTTAATTTTCTAAAAAAACTATTTTAACTGTAAAAGACAGTAATGTTAAACGTCAATATGAAACAGAGCATAAATTAAAATTTGAAAAACACACTAGTGATCTTAGACAATTAAAGTAAATTATTTTTATTTTTATTTTTTTAAAGTAAATAAACTTCATTAAATAATCAACAAATTAATAATTTAAATTATTACAATAATATCATAAAAACGAATCAGGATTACGTGCTAGTTTTGTAGTTACTGAAATGAATGTTTATCTATAAAATCTCTATTTACCGACTTCGAGTATATAAAAATGTATGTTAATTTTGTAAATGAGGAAAAAACAATTTAAATTTAAATACTTCACTCCTTAGCTAAGACCTGTGTTAGACGTCCCAATGAGTTATACGAACTAATTAGATTCTCAAACTAAAAAAAAGTTTCTACATTCAATTCTTCTTCTATCAACTGACGAAGTATTGATATTTATAATATCATTATTAATATATATATTTATGAATTCTAAAATTTGACTGAATTATGAGGTTTTGAACTACTATACGAGAGAAGAATTATTTATTAGGATAGACAAAATACATTTTAAATTTAAGTGGGAAAAAACTTAAAAAATAATCTGTGTTACTATAGCAGACAATGAACAAAATTTTGGTAAAGTTAATAAAGATTTAATTAAGTTGAATAATAAATTCAAAAATGGCAAAAGAATAACAAGAGTTGCCTAATATATGATGCATTATTATGCATTAATGCATTAGGTTACAAAGTTTTAGTATGGTAAAATATAATGATTCATTACATAATATTACTTACGAATATAGTAGTATCAATCAGTGTCGTAATGTGTTATGTGGTCATGTTTGAGGGGTTGAGAAATGTTTTTAGATTTTACCTATAAAAAAAAAAATTGTATTTATCATAAGCATCTCCTTTCAGTGCAATAAATGTATTTACACATGTGACAAAGAAACAAATAATTACAAAATATTCAATAATATACAATAATATCAGTAAATAAATGTAAATAAGCAGCCTTTTTTTTTTAAAAAAAAAAAAAGGTCAAGGGGGAAAGATACGACACCCAAATCCCCGCCCCCGTAATTACGCCACTGGTATCAATAATTGTTAAATAAATACTTATCTAAAATTTTTTTGAAACATCGTCAGTTTAACACTTTCTTAGAATAATTCTATCTTGAGTATGGAGATATTATACAATTTGCAGACATAAGATGGTTAAGTAGAAGTATGGTTTTATTATTTTACAAAATTAAATAAATATTTTTCTACAAAAAAAACGGTAAAATAATACCAGAATATTTATCAAATGAAAAGTTGATTCTTTTTATCTTACTTTTTTAACTAATTTAACAACTTAATTGAATGAATAATTTACTATGAAATGAATGTTAAGCTAAAATGAATTATTATTTTAGGATATAAAATTATTTCAAAAAAAATTAAAATGATTACACAAACATAATACATTAATAAAGAACGTCTAGAACGTTTCATATGTTGTAAAATTGTAATCGAAACATCCAAATCGACTTTTTACTGGGAAACTGTAAAAATGATTTTTTTAAATATGATTGAAAACCTAAAAAATTAATTTTTACACAATACACGGTTTTAAGATACTTACGTGGGTACGTAGGTATATGAGAAAAAAATGAAGTTGCTTCAAAACCTCTTTCTATTTATTTCAATGTAGTTAATTAAATATTGAATCTAATTTATAAATGGAAGTCGTAAAACTACAAAGCAATGATGTTCTTAAAACTGCTTTTGAAGAAAGTGTTAACCTAAAAATATTTTATTCAAATCTTTCTTAAATGGATTTTAGGGATATATTATATTAAAATTTTGACTTAAAAAATGATTACTACTTTCGGTAGGACTAATGTTTGTTAATAAATATTTTCACTTGTTAAATATCAAAAAAAACAAATATTGTGTCCGAAGTTTTGAATGCAATTTCATCAAAATTAACATTCAATATGAAAGAGGATATAAACAAATTTATGAAAAATATTCAACCTCAAGAATCATTATATTGAAACTAAATATTTGTACACTTTTTTCACTCAAAAGTGAATTTTTTTTATTCAAAACTATTACGAGTATATACCTACAATATAATATATTTTTTTTTTTTTTTTTTTAAATTTTTCTCTACTAATATATTTTATTCAAAATTAGCTAATAAAAATAACTCTATATTGCTTTAATGTATTAATAGAACTCATAATATGATTTTTAATATCAATAAATGTATTAATATTAGATTATGACATTTTATTTAATTCAATACATTTATAATTTAATGATATTTATTTTAATTTTTGATGCAGCATACAATAAAACAAGCTAAAACAAAAATATGCCCGACGTAAGTTAAAAGGTTGTCGACCACTGATTTACATAATATAGGAAATATTAAATAATAAATGCAAATCTGGTTATCACAGTAATAGTACACAATTTCAAAATAAAAATAATTTAGATCATATATCAACATTTATAATATTTAAAAAATCACATAGATCGAACCAATAAGGGATCATGCGTAAACAAATTTGAATGGAAGTCGGAATATGAAATGTCTCACGGGATCTTGTATGGGTAATTGGAACTCGTAAGCTTATACGCTTGAGGAGCCAAGGTAAATCAATCTTACCAAACAGTAATTTTGGCAAAAAGTTTTAGTCCACCGTCAGCTACCTGTTCTCTAGAGAACTGAGATTTAAAACTTCAATGACAGATTCAGAATAATTCCTAGGGTGGTCAATTTTCAGTGAGAAACCTATTTAACTGATGAATAATCCTTTGTGAACCTATTGAATTAAATATATATCAATCTGTATAAAATGGTTCCAAATTATTGAACCGTAATCAAGAATCAATCGTACAAGAGCAGAATAAAGGGTCATTAAGCATGCTACTGAATTAAAAATATTAGTATACCATCGTAATGGAATTGTAAGAATCCAAGAAGTCTTATAACATTTAAAAATAATATAATCGACATAAGATCTGAATAATAGAGATGGGATACTTATGAATTATAAATCTTAAAACCTTAATCTCAAAAACTAAACTTAAAAGTTGGTTACTAGAGTACCTAATAATATTGTAATTAACGAGTTCTCGTTATCTAAAACAAAAATATAACTTTACACTTGTGTATGATGAGATTCAGGCCCATAGTGTATTATAAGGAATAAAAGAGATGCAACAGGAATAATTACACTCAGAAATGCAATGTTTAAAATTAATTCAATTTTTCAATATACCTACCACAAATCTTTGTATTCACTAGTTACTATGAATCAATAAAAATAACTATGCATTTATAAGGAAAGTAAAAAGTGTTTTGTGTGCTAATCCAGCTAATCCAGGTCATATACTCATATATACTATGTATCAACCAAGTTTCGTTCAATCGTTAAGGCAAGATTGAGTAACAAACGTGAAAACTTTCGAATTTTTATGTTTTAAAGTATTAAGGTGTATTATATTTATAAATTGAATACTACTGTTATTATACAAACAAAAATAATAAAAAATCCAAGAATTAAAGAGCACTTACTTTTATAAAACGATTTAAAACCATTTTTCACTATTTGTTTGTATTATAAATAATAACTGAACAAACTGAGTAAAATCGTATTTAAGGCAAATGATAAACCCGATAAACCATCACACAATGGAAAAACATTGTTATCTATATTCTAAAGTATTTTAGTCCTTAAAAAAAAATAATAATAATAATAATAATAATGTGTCAAGATTTTCCATGTAATTTTTGTACACCTAAAATATAATTCTTTTAAATATTGATGAAAAATTTAAATTTTAAAATTTAAATATATCTTTTAATCTTTTAATCTTTTATGTTATAATAAATTTATAGTGAAGTAATATAGATAATCAACTTTTTTTGTACATATATTATAATTTGGTCCGTCTAAATTTATCGTTACCCTGTTTTTAATTGTTGTATGATTAAGTTCTAGCAATACATGTTCTCTCATTTTTTGCTTTTCTATATCCGTTGATAAAAGTTTATAGATTGTATATCCAAACTCCACTCGGCAATGTCTATAATTAAAAATATAAATTAGGAATTGGATATTTTATACCATTTATGTTGGCATTGAATATTATACTTAGTAGCTAACTCTTCCAAAAAAATAATTTAGTCAAAATACGAATAAAAAAAAATATTATATAATAGAATTTCAATGTACCTATCCCTCCCACAAATTAATAAAATATCGATTATAATAAAGTAGTTTGTGTGTTTATGAAAAAACCGTGTCCAACGTTTACTTAATCTACACAAAAGAAGTTTAGAAAGTTATAAATCCAAACAAACAAATCTCCGAAAAAAACGTCTTTGTGTAGAAAACTTGCCCACGAGCTATTTAAACAATATTATTACGTTTAGTATTGTGGAGTGCTCAATACAACAAACCGATTCATTAAACCAATTTAAATATTAAATCATTCGAAAATAGATGTAGGTACTTGCATTACTTAAATAGGTACCTACTACCTACATCGTACATAATATTATATGTACAACGAAATTAAGTACATTACATAACGTCAGTAAAAATATACGTTTATAGGTGCACGTGCATTTTATTTCGAAAATTAGTCATAGAATTAATTAAGTTAATATTAAAAATCTAATTTAAAATTATTAACAACATGACGAATTACAGTTGTTTACTCAATTATTTAAAACACAATTTTTTTTTAACAAATTCTAATAAGTTTTATTATTATTTGTAATATTCAAATACATGCAATGCTGATATTATTATTTTTAACGAGAACCTATCCCTATGATATTTTAATATCATAACCTGAAGCCAAAATGATTTATAAAAAAAATATGATGTATATATTTCCACAAATATTGAACGAATACAAATAATTGCATATTATTTAAAGTGATTCAAATGTATCTAACAAATTTGAGTAGTAGTAGGCGAAAAGGTAGGTACCTAACTTAAGGTCGGTGTCATATTCAGGAAGGATTTAAAAAAGGCAAGCGGTTTCCCTCCCCGATCTGTATATTATATTTGTGAAATTTTAAATAATCAGTGGCGACTATCACATATCTAAAACGGTGCTCAAGCACTCCTTTCATGGATAATCAAATGTATTCACACACATACTTAGACTTGGTACATAGTATGTGTGAAGTGAATAGGTACGTTTTAAAATTTAAGTTTTTATCTTATATGTTTTTATTTGATTAAAAATCAAAAACCAGATTAAAATAAACTTCAAATATTGATACCTAAGAGTACTGTCTGCCTGCAGTACTAAGTTTTTTTAAGTGAGCACCTGTACAATTTTTCGAGGTAGCCACCATTGTCCATCACGATGGTCTATATTTTATACAACACTGCACTCTAAATGTCACGGAACCGGCTGCAGCAAACTTATATAGATAACCGGTGAACATAATAGTTCAATTCAATTTCTTTCCCCATCATTTTATCCGTGTATCCTGTGACAGTTTTTTTTAAGAATTACTATTACATAAGTTTTAGTTTTATTCAGAATTGCTAAATTTCCACACCACCCTAGGGGTATTAGCATAGGCGCGTTTTTTTATAGTGGTATCGCCAGGAGCCCTATTCCACTTATACTTATCTTGTCTGCGGCGCTGGATACTTGTCTCTGGACTGATCGTCGTAGAAACTATTCTCAAGTCGGCTTCATTGCAGAGATGTCGGACGCACCGTGGATGCCCGTTTCACGGTGACTGCGGCACTCTTCGCCGGCACGCCGAGGGTGTTCGTCGGACCACTGACGTCTGGTCAGAATCGTACCGATGATCGATTTACTATCCCTGAGAGGGGCTCGTCGGGTGGTTGCCGTCAGTCGGTGAAATAGGCGGCTACAATGCGTTGTTGGTGGAAATGGAGTGGTGGTAGCTGGTTGTCTTTCTGCGGCGATGGTATTTGTCATTGGTCTGATTGTGGTAGTAACTATTCCCAAGTCGACTTCATTCCAGAGATGTCACACGTAACGTGGATGCCTGTTTCACGGTGACTGCGGCACTCTTCGACCGCACGTCGAGGGTGTTCGTCGGACCACGAACGACTGGCCAGGATCATACCGATAGTCGATTTACTAACTCGGAGAGGTGCTCGCCTGGTGGTTGCCGTCAGCCGGTGAAATAAGCGGCCACAATGCGTCGTCGGTGGAAATGGAGTGGTGGTAGCTGGTTGTCTGTCTGCGGCGCTGGTATTTGTCATTGTTCTGAACGCGGTAGTCACTATTCCCAAGTCGGCCTCACTGCAGAAATGTCGGACGCGCCGTGGATGCCTGTTTCACGGCGACTGCGGCACTCTTCGACCGCACGTCGAGGGTGTTCGTCGGACCACGAACGACCGGCCAGGATCATACCGATAGTCGATTTACTAACCCTGAGAGGTGCTCGTCGGGTGGTTGTCGTCAGTCAGTGAAATAGGCAGCCACAATGCGTCGTCGGTGAAAATGGCGTGGTGGCATCTGGTTGTCTGTCTGCGGTGCCGGTACTTGTCGCTGGTGTGATCGTCGTAGTAACTATTCGTTCTGCTTTTAGGTTTCTTTACTGCGATTCTTCTTGGTTGTTTTTTTCTTCTATATGTTGAAGGCTTGAGTTGTCGAAGAAGACTGATCGGTTTCGGCAAACGATCGGTACGTATACCCATATACATTGTCAATAAATTCTGTTGATTGTTTCGTAGTTACTCGATTTTGTGGCCAGATTAATACAAAACATGTGTTAAAGATTATTATTAATAACTTATACTTCCGTGGTTTAGAAGAAATTATTAATTTTTGAATGTTAATAAATGTTGAAATGTTAATTTATACGATTTTATCTTATAAAAAACCAAATTAACTCTCAATAATATTCTACTTCTAACTCTTATATTTTTTTTTTTACTTAGCCATTTTTACACGTAGTTTATGAAGGGTTTTTAATGTAATATCACTCATTTTTATCATCAATGCAAATAATAATAGTAATAAAGAATTATTATTATCTATGGCAACGACCCAGAGGTGATTAAAAATAAAGCTACGCATTTTTTGGGCATTATTAAGCTAACTGGCTCATTTATGGATCTTATTCCCTTGAAAATTGTATATTCCTCCCTTATTTGTTCTCATTTAGAATATTGTACTATTACAGAAGCAAAATCAAAAATTAAATTTTAAATTTTGAACAGCATTCTTAAATAAATGTATTTATACTGGTTTTTTTGTTGTTGTTACAGACAATCATACGACAAAAACTCAAATAAAATTAAATAAACTTTAAATATTGGTAGGGGTACTGTCTGTCTATACTAGGTTTTTTTAAGTGAGAGCACCTGCACAATTTTTCGAAATAGCCACTACTATTTTCAATTTTTGAACCGACGACGACGACGTGAGAACGGGCGAAGCACGTTTGTGTACATAACATTATTTTTACTTGTAAATGTAGAACACGTTTGGGTACATACGCTAATTGCCAATATAGGATATCGCGAAAAAAAAGTTTAACAATCTTTATAAGATATGGTTTATGAAACTAACTTTTTTAAAATTAAGAGTCATAAATTTAGTGAGTTTAGAGAAAAAAAAGATACAACTAAAATTTTTCGTTGCACGAATCGTAAATGCACTGTCACTGCTAAATTAACTGCAAATTTAAAACAGTTGTTGTCACTTTTAAAGCGCAAAGCAACTTCTGATCTTAATATGAAGCCAAATAAACTTATACGACAAGAACTACATAAATACCCAAAATCAGAGCGTCTTAGTCATTCTGACGTTAGGTTATCCAGGAAAAGTGTGTACGAAGCTAAACGAAAAATATTTCCTAAAATACCTAAATCTTTATTAGAAGCAAAAGCTATGATGTTTCAAAATAAAAAAGATTTCGTTTCAAATAATGAACCATTTTGTTTCATGGATTCGGAAAGTAGTATACCTATTTTTACAAATTCTACTAACATGTATCTTTTAAATAGGTAGTTCAAAATATGTTTTTGCTGATGGAACTTTTTCATATGCACCAAAACATTTTCTTCAGATGTATAGGTACAATACATGTATATATTTGAATGGATTTTATGTGCCAATTATATTTGTTTTTATGGACTCTAAAAAACAAAAATTGTATACTAATGTTTAGTTGAAAATAAAAGAGTTATATTTTAAATTTCACGGACAACAATTGCAATTGAAAATGATACATTTAGATTTTGAAAAAGCTGCTCACAACGCAGTATTGGAAGTGTTCGAAAATTTTCAAGTTGTAGGTTATCGTTTTCACTTAAGTCAAGCCTGGTTTCGTCGTATTAAAAATAACAAAGAATTAAATAAGCACTATGCTGGAAAAACAGTTGTGTACCAGTGGCTTCAAAGTTTTTTCGGTCTAAGTTATTTACCTTCTAATGAGGTGAATGATGGTTTTATATCTCCCATGGCCAATGCACCACCCAATGTTGAACATTTTACAAATTATATTGTAGACACGTTTATTGACGAAAATAGTTTATTCCCACCTCATGTTTGGGCAGGTGAGCCATCTATGGATCCTAGGGGCTAGGACAACAAACGGACCTGAAACTTTTCACAGAGATTTCAATAGTCAATTTTATATCTACTTGCCATCCTAATTGTTTTTCAATAGTAAATATTTCATTAGAAGTTCAAGAAGAATCGTGCTTAAAAATGGGTAGCATTAAACGAAATGTGAAAACAAAAAAGAAAAGAAGACATGGATAATATTACATATGTTTTAAACAAATTTGAGGAATACAAAGTCGATACCTAAAGATGTTGCAAAATACTTATCCCTGATTGGTCCCATATTTACCGGTAAAAACATTATATAATTGTACATTGTATATTTATACATATACAAAAATTGAATAATAAATAATAATGGTATAAAAAAATATAATATAATAAATAATAATTTAAAAATTATGACAATATAGTAATTAAACATTATACCTACTAAAATATTTTTGGGAGACTATGTAGAGCCAACTTCCTCGTGGTGTCTCCTGGATAACGCTAATAGACTCTAAAAATTTAAAATAAATCATTAAGTATTAAAGTTTATTTTTCTAGGTGTTTTTAAATATTATATTAATACTAAAACTGTGTCTATTTTCCTCCAATATTTTAGTCAGTGTTGTAGTGTTGCGTTCCGAGTATGGCTATAGAATCACATTTTGCACGTATCTGTTGATTAATTTCTGGAAGCGTTCTTATCGGCTAGGGAAAAACGCTAGTCCAAGTGTCCGACAGCACCACAGCATACGTACCCAATTTATTACAGTCGATAACTTAATATTATAACTTTGATCTTTGACTAAGCCTAATAAAGATGTGTACATAGCCGCGTTATATGGCTGCGAGAATTGCTTTCACATTGACTCCGCGGCGCTAAATAATATTTATACAGGCAATACACATTGTATGATACAATGCTCGATTAAAAGATTTGTAATTTACAAACAGAAATTTAATTTTAAATTTCTAAATACGTAAGTGCTACAAAGCGGGCACAAAAGACTAACCTATATAATACCTACTTGTTTTTGATCTTTATTGTTGGTATCATATAAAATTCGTTTCTGACAAAACGCTATTCCAAAAAGTACATTTTCAACAAGAATTTCCAACTAAATAATTGTCGTACTAAATATTGTTCAGTGAAATATATTTCATGGAAAATACTTTTCCGACATAAGACATACCTAATATCTAATAAAATACCTATGTATTCATTATTCAACAAATAAGTAATAATGTTTCCAATAAAATATTTTTCTAGACAAACACAATTCTTAGCATATACCTACCTATTTTCCAACTTTATATGCACATCAAATATATTTCATAATTATTCTTCTTAAATAATTTGTGTCACTATAGTCCTTAATTATTATGGTGAATACCAATGTTAAAATTGTCAATTTTACTGTGTATGTATTAAAAATGTAATTTTATAATATTTACCATTTATTAATAAGTATTAAGTAGGTATATTAGTTAAATGTTAAAATTGTACTACATTTGTACTTATAGACTATTATAGACATTTCAACTAAACCTAATCATATATATATTTCTTTTAACACATTTTTAAGATATCATATTACATTATATTAATTTAATTTATTGATATACATTTATAGTTTATTTAATTAATAACCAATCAGTTTGTAGCAATTACCTAGATATTAATTATATTAGCTATATAAAGCTATATTAACTTTATGGGCCCCCACACAAACATGTTCAGTGGAGCCCGTTATCTTCTTGAAGAATAAATAAATATAAGATACACGAATACATAATATATATAAAAAAAGTACCCAAGTTAAATAAAAAAAAAAATCCATAGTAGCATAGGTATAAATAACTAAGTATACATCTCTTCTCAAAACAATATTTTTAAGTTTTCTAAAAAAATGTAGTTGCATGTTACATGGATAAACGTTGATTATTTCTGAATACAGTGTATCAGTAACAGATAAATATTAAATACCAAAAGGGAGAATACAAGATGTTGATGTTAATATTATAAAAGATAAAAAGACGCGTAACCTTATACATAATACAATTTTACTGGTGTCTGGTATTAAAAGAAGTTTTAATATAATATACTCATTACACTTTACCAACAGCCTGATAGAAAGCGATGAGACATGGCAACTTCTGTACAAGTACATTAAGTAAGCCAAAGGACAATCAGTTTTACCTATTTAAACCTATGGTGGGATTAAATGATAATATAGACATTAGACACTCACACAAAGTGTGTATATATATATATATATATATTATATATGTACATCAATACAGTATATTATGTAATAATAAAATATTAATACATTCTGAGTATGAAAATTAATTTAAAAACATAATTTACACCTAATCTGTAGACATGAACTCTTTTTCAACTTGAAAGTAAAAACCAAAATACCATAAAAAAATTGTATTGAATTATATTATGAATCTATTATTTGAATATAATACTCTTTCAAATTATAAAATAAATTAACATTTTGTAGTAAATAAAAATAATATAATATATTTTACATTATAAAGTGTTTAGATAATATAACTTTTTATTAGACTAATATAATATTATTGTTGGTATGATTGTGATAATGCATCAAATTCAGCTTCCTTTTTATTGTAATTTTCAATGAAATCAGAATTAGGATAAGCATCTCGTAATATATTTAGCTGTCTTTTGGCAACCTGCAACAAAAGAGAAAGAAAACTTATTAAATAGTAAATGTAAGTCCATAACAGTAACTTACATCAGCTGAGACTTTTGTATGAACAGAAATGAATAAAGAATTTACTAGGGAATCAATATCGTTACTGTCTTTTTCCAAAGCATCTTGTAATGTGATCTCAGCTTTTTTATATTCACATTGACCAATATAACATACTGACTGACTATTCAACAACAAAGCAGTAACTCCATATTTGTCTGTTAATTCTTGAAATATGTAATAAGCTTCTTGCAATTTGTCTCCGCCCTATAAACCAATACATTATTTATTATCACTAGAATATTTTGTATACATTCAAATAATATCATTTAAATATTTATTGTACAGTATCTAAGTTAGTTTATTTTAGTTCAATGACTGTCATGATTCTTACCAATGCCAAGTTTAACCAAGCTTGTGCCATTTGTGTTAATGTAGCATCTTCATCTTTTTCTTTCAACTTTTTTAATTCTTTAGAAGCTAAATCTACTCGATTCATTCTCAAATATATAATCAAAGACAATGTCAGACTAAAATAAAAATATACATATTTACCAATAAGAAATTTAAAAAGTGTTATCTTATATTTACAAATACATACCCTTCAAGAGAGTCATCATTTTTAAGGACCCTTAGAGCTGATTCATAATTATGTTCATGATTATAAATTGTTGTTGCAACAATTACAAGAGAATGATTAATTTCATACATATTTTCCAATTCTTGTTCCAAAGCTTTCAAAATAGAACTCCTAAAAATATATTATACTTAATATATTAAATATATTAAAATATATAGTTCAGGTTTTAAATTAAAGTACTCAAACTTGATATTAACATAAGATTACTCTAACATACATATTATTGCATTATTCTATAAATACTAAATATTAATAATTCTTAAAAGTGAAAAAATATTTAAAAACTTCTTTCTTTTAAAAAACTGAGCTTTACTCAGAAATAGTTTTCAAACTATATAACTATTAAATTAATAATAATTCATATTACTATTATTACTTCTTAATCATATGCCTATCAAACTTATGTTGAAATTTCTATACTGTTCACAGTTCAGCCCACAGCCACTCAATATAAATAGTATTGTTATTTTTCTTTAATTATGTTTACTAAAAATATTTAACATTTCAAAAATTAAGACAAGTTTTATTCCATAAATCTTACATAACAGTGGTGTCCTATACCTATATGTATGTGATTTCCATTTAATTTGATTCATTAAAGGTTCAATAAAATAATATTCATTAACTGCATGAAATAAAATGATAATTTGAAATGTGTTAATACATTTAAACTGAAAAAAAAATATTGTTTTATTTTAGCAAAGCTTAGAAAAATATTTTTATGATAACTATATTCTCATAAATTAACAGAAATATTTTTAATTCAAGTCAGAAAAAAAACTAGAAAGTAAACTTATAATAATACAGATAAAAATTATTATAATTAAATATCTCTATTAGTGTTTTTAAATTGTATTAAAAGAATCTTACCTATTATCAGGATTTTGCAAATATTCTGCTAACAGTTTAAAGGGTTTTAGTTCTGGAGGTGAATTAGCTTTTATTTCTGCTATGACAATGCTATATTTTTTTTGAGCCAAGTAAGCACGGTACATAAATATGTCTCGTTGAAGACGTAAATTTCCATAGTTTGGCTATAAAGTAAAAAAAAAATTAAAAATTAATAACAATAGAAAATATCTTAAACTATAAGCATTAATTGTATACTATACTCCTTTAATTACTTATTTTTATAAATTATAAAAGTTATAATATTAGATAAACAAAAATCAAATACCGGTTCTTTCTGAGCATCGTTGATGCATTGTTGGTAGTTTCCAATGTAGTACGAGTTTTTAATGTCAAACAATTCATTTGCCTCATAAGACTCGGCTTGTTTTACTAAATCTAAAAGTAAAAATAGAAATCAATTAATTAAATTAAAACTAAATAGGTAATAAAAAAAACAAAAAAATATAATATAAAAATAAATATTTTATTCGTTACCAGTCATTTTTTTGTATAATCCGATTGTTGGGTATCTATAAAACTTAAAAAATATATATCCTGGAATGTAGACGGAATACGAATCAAAATATTAATAACAACCCTATTAAAATATGTAATAGTTAATTCTCAAGACTCAACCAGACATAAATTTATATTATAATATGTTTCTGACATCGAATCTTATCAATTATATTTTATTATCGTCTGCAATCACCACGTCGTCGTCGTTGCACGAATTTCCAACCATGTGGACATATTGTACTAAACGACAATGTGCAGTTTTAAATACGTGAACATAATTAATATTATAATTTTCATTTTTGTGCGTTTTTGAACTTTAAATACTATTATTATTGTTATAAATATGCCATTTTTATTAAACTTTTAACACTGTAAGTTGTTGTAAATATGTATGTACTTCTTATTTTTCAAAAACTTTCAGGTCGAAACGTCAGACGACGTCAATACGTCACTTATTTCTACTGGATGTAAGCATCCGATTTCCAGAGTTCCGGCATCACGGTTTTAGAATTTAGATAGATTTTCTATCTAAAACCATGATCATTTGTCGTGAGCACAATATTATTATTATCGTCGGGACTCGGGATTCGCGGAACATGCGTACAACTGGCGTAAAGACTTAGTCGACTGTTTCCCGAACGGTATCTATCACCACTCACTATCAATTATTGTCGGTGTCCAGTAAGTTCAGGACTGTTTAGTGTTTACTGTTGAGTGTTTATGGTTTGTTTTAGCGGTGTCGTTCGGGTATCGGGCTGAGGAGTTATAACGGCTTGAAAATATCAAGTATTTTCTTGTATCTTAAAAACTCGAACCACCGATAGTTTTATTATTTATATATTTTTATTCAATACTTATCGTTTTTAATTTCAACACTGAGTTTTGAACTCGAGTTTTGCTTTAAACATTCCGTTGAACTTTTAATTTGGTATTCAATTTTTTACAAAATCGTTTTTCTTTAGTACCTATTGATAATCTATTGGTTGATGTTCAACTATTGTTGGTATTCCAAGTGATAAATTTTTAGTAAGTAACTGAAATTAAATTATTAAATACCAATTACAATATTTTAGGTACATAATTGTTTCATAATGATGCCAAAACTTATTCAAAACTATGAAAAAATAAATTAAATAATTGTTACACTTACTTAGTGTATGATCTTCCTAGTTCTTCTGTTCTATGCTCTTACCTAACTATAATTTTCAATTTATTGTCATTTATGTTAAGAGTATTTCTTAGCTACAGTTGTAGGCAAACACCTATTAGTTTTTACTTATTTCTTTGCATAAAAATATCAATTAGCCATTGAAAGAGGAATTGTTTGACTAAACAAAAATCAACTACCTACCATCTAGAAGTATTCTTCACAAAATTAAACTAGGTGCCTAGATGTATAGTGATTGCTTGTACTAAATGTAAATATATATTTAATTGCTTCTTCATTTTAACATATTTAAATAGTTAAATTATAGAATATTAATTTATTTTTAAAAATAGCATTTTAATTGAGAATTGAATTTCACAGTTTTTTACCTAAAATATATTATATTTAGTTAACAATGGTAATAAAATATATTAATTTTATTTAATTTGTACAGGTAAATTTATAGACTGTGATTAAAATGGATGATAATAATATTGATTTAAAAACTCCTACTGAACCAATTAAAACTGAAATGATCTCGACAAACGGTAATGATGTGCCCAAAGAAAATTTCAGAGATAATACCACTAAATCTACACCAATTACTAATAAGATTCCGGAAAATAGTAATCAAACTGTCAACTGTTATTGGTAAGTTTATTGATTTGTAAATGCAAATCAATCTAACTAAGAAATTAGTAAATTTAACTATTTAAGCTATAATATTTTATATTTATTCGATGATTTTTTTTAGTTAAAATTTTTGTCAAAATTAAAGAATGAATATACATACTAAGATCATAAAGTGATTTTATCATCATGTTATTCATTTCATGCATTACCCTTAAATTAATATATCAAATTTACTTATTTTCATTATAATATTTTAGGTACTTACTGTAAATTCCTATTTTAAATTAATGTAGGTATATTTTATATAAGCTATTCAAAATAATATCATACCTCGGCAGCCACCTTGTGTAGATGGACATGGCTTTGTTCTGAAATAATTGTTTATTGTTTGACTAAGGGAAGTGTCTGACTATTGCTAAAAAAAACTGGTCGCATCTCATTCTGAATAGAGTATACCTAAATAATAAAATTATAATATATAGAAAATTATATTTGAAACATTTTTAATCATTATACAAATCAATTTACTAAATATGATATAATATATATATTATATACTAATATTAAAAATACTATTATATTTATATTATTTTAGCAATAAAGAAAGAAATTACAATATTATTGAACTGTTATGTGCCAACTGTAATCGTTGGTATCATGAATCCTGTATCGGATATCAACTGGGTAAATTGGTTCCGTTTATGGTGAATTATATATTTGTCTGTAAAAACTGTTCACCCACTGGTCTAGAAAGTTTCAAAAAAAATCCAGCTAGTAAGTTTGGCTTATACAAACATATAATAAATTTATTTTTATTAAATTTATTTTAAACATTTTAGTGTTTCCACAAATGTGTGTTACTGCAATTGGAAATTTAATGCAGGAAACTATTAAAAATGGAAACCCTCAAGTTTATTTTTCGAGGGATAAAGATATTATTCCTTTTATTGAATCACACTGGGAGAGTATGACTACAACTGCGAGAAGAGTTACACAGTCATGGCATTCAACGGTATGTAATTAATACTTCTAACCAAATAATGAAACAATAAAAAAAAATTAAAGATAAATATTAAACAATGTTTATTTATATTTTATATCTTATAAACTTATAAACTTACAAAATATTATAACTATGTTTCCTTATAATTTTAGATTACAAGATCATTAGTAAAAGAAACAGATGTTTTGTTCGGTGTAGTAAACGGTGAAAATGGTTCCCAATCTTACAAGCTATTATTTGACATTTCACAAATCAAACCAAATTATGAAGCGATGATAAAAGGGGGCCATCTTAAAGTTACAGAAACTGGAATTCAACCTAGTAAGTTGGAATAGAATTTTTAATTTATATACAAAAAAATGTATAGATAATTGAATTTAATTCTATATCTTGTATAAACTACATAGAGTATATTTTATTATTACATTGAATTTATGAAAAAAAAATTATGATTAGAATTTAAATAGATAGACCATTGAAAAATGTGATATTACAAATTATCTAATTTAAAACTTTTGACTGTCCTAAAAATATAAATTTTGAAGATGTCAAAATACTGTAAAAACTTTATAAATATCATTGTAAAATAGTCATCACACTTACTTATTATACCTTGTTTATAAAGATTATAAATTAAATTTTGTTTAGAATAAAAAAAAAAAACAACAATTATATTTTAATATTTTATGATATGTTAATATTGTTTTATTCTTTAGCCATCACAACTGGTCTCAAAGGACGAGGCGCTAAAAGAAAAACACTTGGTGATGGAACTAGCGGAATAGGTAGTGGTAAGAAGGGTAGAAGTGCTGGAGATCAATCAAATGTTAAATTGCCTGCTCATGGTTATCCACTTGAACATCCATTCAACAAAGATGGTTATAAATATATATTAGCCGAACCAGACCCTCATGCTCCATTTAGACAAGAATTTGATGAGTCTAACGAGTCTGCTGGAAAATTGATTCCGGGATGGTTATATAGGCCCCTTTGTCCAAACCAAGTATTGTTGGCTTTACATGATCGTGCACCACAGCTACATATTTCTGAAGACAGGTTATCAGTAACTGGAGAAAAAGGATATTGTATGGTACGAGCTACACACAGTGAGTATTGATTGTATATTATTATTTATTTTATAAAAAAAAAAAAATTATATATATAGTTTATTTTAAGGTGTTGCCAGTGGAAATTGGTATTGGGAGACCACAGTTGAAGAAATGCCTGAAAATTCGGCTTGCCGTATTGGATGGAGCCAAGAATTTGCAAACATACAAGCACCATTAGGATATGATAAATTTGGCTATTCATGGAGATCTAGGTAATTAACATTCAAAAAAAAACTTAAGTTAATTAAAAATAAAATGATTTTAAAATATCTTTGATTAATTCTTAAAGAAAAGGTACAGTGTTCCATGAAAGTCGTGGAAAACATTATAGCAGCGGTTTTGGTGAAGGCGATACATTAGGCATAATGATATGTCTTCCTAACAATGTGGTATCTCTTCCACCAACTCATAAAGATTTGGTATTTAATTTTGTTTATAGATTTACTAACTATTATAATGATTCCTTAATAGTACTAAAATATAGTGTTTCATATTATGCTCTTTTAGATATTGATAAAATTCAAAAGCCATTTATATTATGAAGAACAGTCTCAAGATAGTAGTCGTGATGCACTTAAATGCTTAAAACCACTAATTGGGAGTAAAATAATATATTATAAAAATGGAGAATGTTTTAATGAAAGTGCTGTAGACTTGTATGATGGAAAATATTTTCCTACAGTATCTTTGTACAAAAATTGTACCCTGTCTTTAAACTTTGGACCCAATTTCAAATATCCACCACCGCAAACTGATGATTTCAAATATAAAGGGGTATGTAGACACTATATCATTCATATATTTATATTTATATACTATATTCATTTCAAATGACTAAATAATAGCTTTTTATTAAATAAGAACAAAAAATGTTTCCAGGTATGGGAAAGAGCTGGGGAAGCCATATGTGAACAAACTTTGGCCGATATATCATTTTTAACAATAAATGAAGGTAAATTAAAACTAAGTGATATATAATTGTATTAATTTATAAGCATCAAATTATGTTATTTTTGTAATATTATTTATTTACTTTTTTTTTATTATATTGTATTTGAGTCTTCAAGTTAACAAAATTACTGCCTTATTCTATAAGCCTACAAGTAATTTTAATTAACCATTGTACCATGTATAAACGTGGGTATATTGTACAAAATAAAAATAAACAACAGTAAAAAATACTTCTAATAATATTTTGTATGTTAACCTATAGTTGTAGTAAATACTATAACTAACAAAACTGTCTACCATATTGTTGTATGATAAATATGTCTAATTTTTCAAAAGGAAACTATCACAACTTGTAATTGCAATAAACTTTTTTTTTTTTTTTAAATAAAAATTGACTACCTTAAATGTCTATATTATTAAATGCACCGTTGATTGTTCTAAAATCTAGATGACCTCAATAAGAAGTGTTTGGATTAACAATATAATATATATATATCCATATTGTCATAAATTGGTCTTTTAAATTTTAACCTCCTAAATTTCATACATTTTAAATTAAAATGTTCTACAAATTAACCAATGATAGTGCACTGGTGGTGGTATTTCTACGAGCTCCTGTTCCACTCAAGTCTTACGTTTTACTTTTTTCATGCAATTAGTCTTGTAAGAAATTTTCTGCCAAAACTGCAAAACCACAAGATATTTTAAGAGGACACATCTAAATATTATGGTACAAGTTTAAAATTTTAAATATTAAAAAATAAATAAATTGACTTATTATCAAACTTGAACGTAAAAACACATTATCTGTTTTAATTATAAAACAAATTATGAGCATTTTTATATTTTTATGTCTTGCACACTACCATAATTCTCATAAACATTAAAATATTGGATACACCAGTTATATTTCCTTTAAGTTTGATAACAGGCCAATTTCGTTCTAATATTCAAGTCAAAAACACAAGATTGGTTTTGTTGACCTCAAAATTGCTAAGTTGTTTGAGTGTAAGACAGAGATATTATCAAATGTAGGAGGAGCGTCCTCTTGAGCAACATTTTCCTCGACTTATTTAAGTATCTGACTAGGGGATAGCAAAAGGGTATTTAGCACCTCTTATTTTTTTATACCCAACTATTATTGTTTTAGTGAAATACCATGAAACTCAGAAAAATTATGTTGATTTAAAATGTATAATATATTATTATCTATTTAACATAATTATGAAATTAAAAAGTTACACGATTCTCTGAAGAATAACGGTTTGAGCACCCATGTTTCAGAGGTCTAGTTGCGCCCATGGATATGACAACTCGTAACTATACATGCGTAAAGTAAGTTGATTACCTATACAGACTTATGACGAGATGAAAATATACACAGATAGGTAGAAAGAAATTTAGACAATTAGTTAGCAATTAACTGAGAAACTCGAACGTGACCAATCATGGCATTAAATCCTAGTACTTATCGAAGAAATAAAAAAGTAGAAAAATGTCGCCGAGTGGCTATGGCCCAAGTATATTTCGTAATAATTTTGGTAAAACTATTAAAATCGTTTATTTGATTTTTCCTAAAACATTGCATCTACAAAAAAATATAATATAACAAAATAATAAAATACATAAAATAAATATAATATCAGGTTCATAATACGGCTAACGGGTCGCGGTACAAATCGACCACTTTTCGTGTTCATCGCAAACTGTCGGACCGATAGTACCAGGAGCGTATGCGGTATAGCCGCGTCGTCGAGACACGTTAGCGTACGAGTCCAGCGACGATGCGTCGCAGCGAACGGTCCCCTCGCATGGGACCCTAATACCACAAACGCGGTTTTCGCTCCGTCAAACGTCGATCCGCGGTCACTCGACTTCGCGGTCCCTTTGCCGGCCTACCACCCGCCGAGTGCCGACGCCATGCCCGCCCGCCGACGATCGCCACCGCCGTAACGATGTTTTTTTTTTTTTAAATTTTAAACGTTAAGATCCCGCCCGACTAATAAAAAAACCCGGTCGAACCTTCGAAATTAAAACAGTAATAATCTATTCTATAATCGATGGTAATAGGTACGGCCATATTGAGTGAGTAAATAAATATTTCAAAATTAACAATATTAAACGACGCAGTGTCAACGAAGAAACAAAATAAAAAACTATACGACGAACCTTTATTATTATTTTATTTTATCAAACTTTAGCGTTTTATTACGCGTGTTTGGTTAGGAGCGCACTCTGGCGGACGCGATAAACCAGTAGTATGTTGGGCAGATCAGTGTGGCCGACGCGACGGCACGATCTGGAAAAACTGGTCTTTTCTCTACGTCGTGACCACGACTATAATATAATATTATTCTTTATAATCGTGGCCGTGGTCGACGGCTGGATTTTTCGGACGACGATACGACTGTTACGAGAAATGTTTATAACCTAAAGGCTAAAAGTGAAATAAACCTACTTTACCGAGCACGACGTAGAGAATTCTGTTGCTCTAGAGTCTTCTCTACGCCGTGTTACTATATGAGTTTACTTTATCCTGTGCCTTAAAGTAAGGATCGAATTATTGTGTATATGCCGCGCACGATAGACCCTTATACCTCAAGTACGATTATTATGATGCCGCGGTCTTAGACAGGACATGTAAATATATATGACATTTATGTCATTTACACATTTATGTAAATATATGGATATTAGTAGTTACCTAGTATCCTTTATTATTTATTATAATTTATAACATACACGCAGTGGCGTAAATTGAGTGGTGAAAATATAGCAATTGCACCACCAGAAAATCATAAAAATTTTTATAAATACCTATAAATTTTATTTTCAAAAATATACATTTGTTTTACAAATTACAAACATGTATAGGTAAAATTTAATTTTCGTGCAAGTGTCGTTTTGTATCTATATCATAAATCCTATTTCAACGGTACAATTTGGTAAACATTTTTCCGACGACAATATCCATACATTTTCTTCTAGTAATTGATAAATTTGATGCAATATGTTTTAAAAGAGGACATCGACTCGGTTCAAAATAAAAAAAAATATTACCTAGTAATTTTTTTTTTCAATGTTATATAATAATAAAGTTTTTACTACTGAAATAATTCAATACTTATTTTTTTATTTAACACAACAAAATATATATAATGTAGCCATGTAGATGATATACCTATATTGGGTGGGGATTTTCAAACGAAGTTTGTATTGGGGGGTTAATAATTAAAATACTTCTCTGCACTATCAGCTGAAAATTGAAATTAAGACCAATTTACGCCACTGCATGGCAATGTTAGTGGGTAGTTATGTCGTACTATATTTACACTGCGTTGATGAACCTAAGCACTGCTGACCCGCTAAAGAAGAATAAAATATTTATATGTACTTGTAAAGGTGTCCACACACGATGGCGGTAGCGTTAAAATGAGTCCGGACACAATTTTACCGCCACCTTCTTTAGCTTAAAGTTTAGCCATTTCAAATACCGTACGCAACTTCCCTACTACCCTAAAGACAAGTTATTGTAGCAAAATTGCGTATACATTTCGCCGTACCAACTACCATTTCTAATAATTACGCAATACTTTGGGTGTAGCCGCGAGTAATAAGTCATCAACGTAATTAAGACTAACTATATACATCTATAAATACATTGTTTTTTATACAACGCTAAATAAGGTACTCATTTTTTAATAATATCTAACATTGAAACCCCTGTAACGGCTGTAACTTATTTTAAATATTAAATCCTTGATAACTGAATCGCGCAAATAATAAATCAGTGATCAATTTTAAACAAAAAATTAAGAAACAGAAACAATAAGTCTGAGTTATGGTTATGATTGCTGTATTATACGATATCCTATAGATGAGTAGATGACTTATACAACTTTGACATCATTTTCTTATTTATTAAAAAAAATACATCGCAGATAAAATAAATTATATAAATAATAAGTATACAAAACATAAATTTGATATATTATAATGTAAGACACTAGAAAAATTTAAGAACATAAATCAAGGTCTAAAAATTGGAAAAAAAATGTTTGAAGTCATCTATAAAATGTAAAGTGGCTTGAAATAATACTCCTTAAAAATCCTTTAATATTGTTTTGACCGATACGACCAAAGAGATTATAGCTAGATTTATAGCTATAAAAAGTACGATGGAATAGAATAAAAAACGCGACCAATATTGAGGAACATAAAAATTTAATGATTTCAGTAATTTAGTACAACTTATCAAACAATTTAAATGCATTATTTACAAGTTTAGACATAGGTAAAACATATCATTATTCATTATTATAGGCATACCAACAAGCAAGAGATTTCAAATAACAATGTAAAATGGATGGATTTTAGTTTAAATGTTGTGATGGCGTAAAAATCGTCTTGGAACACGCTCAACCGATTCTACAAAATAAATACTTTAAACAGCACAATAACCTTAAAAAATTGTCTACATTTCTAAACGTATGTGTACAATGATAAATTACATATTTTAAATATATAAGTGGCTATTAAATAGATTATTTACACAAAACGTCAATTAAAATTCTTAAAACCGTATAGAAATGATGTCCGGGGTGTTCTATAAGCATTTCCGGCACATTCTATAACTGCGCCTACGATAATCATATTATATAGGTAATAACAAACGAATATAGGTAAAAGACGCACTCGAAGTAAGTATTATATATACACATATACATCTACATACCTCGCTATATATATTAAACGAAATATTATTTGTTTTGTGTTCAAAGTAAAATGCACTGGGCATTATGTTTGGAAGTCCGTCTCGTCGCCTTCACAGTGGCAACGAAAACATCACGAACTCCCTCTTTGGTTTTCGACGAACATTCTAAAAACGCGAAAGCTTTTATATCGTCGGCCACTGATTGACCAATCTCTTTGGTAGTCATGACATTATGTTCCGTTATTCTGACGGTAGTTTTTCTCGGCGTGTCGTCCGGGTTGTTGTTATTCTCTGATACAGCGGTCGCTACGGATTTTTCCGGTTCTGGTCCGATGACAGTTTTTTCGTCCATTTTCAATACGTTATCGAAGTTTTGTCGCCTTGCTGCAGCCACGAACATCACGCCCCCGCAGACATCCGATGTCGCCCGAACCACCGGAAGCTCCTCGACCGTTTCCGTTGTATGCGGTTTCCCGCAGCCAGATTCTGACGTGATTCGCTCGTCCTTCAAAAACCTGCATGCTTCCACCTCGTTCTTCGGCACGTCCACATTTGCGACCGCATCATTTTCAGCAGTCGTCTGCAGCTCGGTGACTTCGGTCGCGTTGCACTCGTCGACCGGGTCTGACTGCGGTAGATCGATGACCTGCTGCAAATGATTATCGCGGATGTCCTTCTTGTTGCCTACCAGTATCACCGGCACTTCCTTGCAAAAATACCGCACTTCCGGCACCCATTTGTCGATTACGTTGATCAGCGATCTGGGTGTGTCGATCGAATAGCATATGATCACTACATCCGTGCCCCCGTACGACAGCGGTCGCAGTCTATCGTAGTCCTCTTGGCCGGCAGTGTCCCACAGATCGAGCTCTACCTTTTTGCCGTCCACTTCGATCACGGTCGTATAATAGTCGAACACCGTTGGCACGTACACCTCTGGGAAAATATCCTCGAAAAATACGCGTAAAAGGCACGTCTTACCGCTCTCACCGTCGCCGACAATCACCACTTTCTTCTTGATAGGAGACATTATATATACTTCCCTACGGTAAAAACGAAATATACTTAATATTAATCAATTATATAGGTATTTATTTGTATTTCAATTTGTAAAAAAAAATCTGTTAACGTATATAAAATTAAAAATAATATATTATTTCATGGTTTGTATAAAATTTGAAAATTATAAGTTTATAAGCATACACTGAGATAACATTTAAAAGCTTTCTTTTTACTTATGTCAGGAAACCGTAGGTTCTATAGGTATTAATCAATAGGTAATCATGCATATAGTAGAATTGATTAAAATTATTTCCGATTATAATATTATATAGATGTTACCTACCCATATTTTGTACTTAATACGTACAGTTTTAGTGACAGCTATAGCCTATAGATAGTAACCACGTAAATTAACTTTTTTTTTACCTAAATTTATGGAATCACATGAGAAGTATTAAATTACAGTCTACAGACATTTCAATAACAACACAGTTTTAAGTTTTAATAAAATTTTTAATAATAGACAATAGTGTAAGTATAATATTTATAATTGTAAAAGACAACTAAATGTCTTTGTAAATTGTAACGTCCAAGAATTAATGCTGTAAATAACATTGTTATTATTGAAAACATTACACATGAACATACGAGTATAACTTCTCACGTTGTCTACCATCTACGTTATAATATAACTTATAAATTACCAACCTTCAATTCAATATTTTCTTGATACTTTAATAGGTATAGATAAATATTAATCAGATTGTATAGGTATACGACCGTATTATATTTTATCAACAAAAGCTCGTTCGTGAACACAACAAATAGGTACCTATAGCTAATATTATATTAATATAGGTACGAGACGTCGATTAGAAATATTCACTATTTTATCGCAGAAATAAATTAAACAGTATAATAAATAGTTTTGTTTGTTTAATTATTATGTAAGTGCATATTATAATGTTATACAAATGATGATAGTGGAAATTTGGAAATTATCGTATTGAAAATGGAAATTATGGTTTATGGATTACGCCATAGAAGAGCCGTTTGATCGTGCAGTGACAATCGCAGTGCACGAAACTCATCAACAAAATATTGGAAATAATTTACCTACCTATATATTATATAATGTGTGTACAATATTGTGTACAATTAATAATAATAGTAATTAGTATGTATCTAAATAAATTTTGTTTGATAAACGTTTGAACGCGACAACACGTGGTTTGTATCATAAATATAGGTACTAGGTAGTAGACAAGTGTTGGTGAAAGTGGTAACTACTAACTGTGACATTTTGAAACTGGCCTAGAAGTTAAGCCCCAGAATTGGTGCCAGTCTCATTAGTTTTATCGTTTACAGTGGACATTAAATCATTGTAGTATTAATATTATTAAAACATAACATTAAAAAAACTAAAACCAAAATTCTTAATAGTCACAAGTTAAAACTCATAACAATAAAAGTCAAATAAGTAGCTTAATTTTCCTAAACAAAAAAATCCTATTGTTTCAGCACTAAAAATATTTTTTATGAATGTATTATTCTACTTTAAAATATATTATATGTATGTCATATTACACTTACCATTAGATTAGAATTATGTTTTTTCCTAATAAAAAACGCAAACCTTGATTATCGATCACCACATTGTATTTTTTTATTTTGTAAATAATTATTTTCATATCACATTATTTTATATTTACTCTATATTTATGTAACGTTCAATGTTCTTATAATCTTTCACTTGTAAAATAAATAATAAATTTTTTTTTCTGTGATAAAACTGTCTTGAACTGTTTACATTTGTACTTGAACAGCACTAATCAAATTTAAAATACTAACTATGCAAGCATGTTACTACCTAACCAACATCAATTAATAAATTCAATAAATATAATTTATAGCAAAAATTATCATAACATAGTGATATATAATAATAATAATAATAATAGATGATGACATACCTAATTGCTGATATTAATTTATTGGATTAAAATAAATAACAATATATAGGTATTAATATAATACACCTATTTGTATTATTATATATAAAAGCACAAATAACAATTAAATAATATTTATTCATACTTCAATTAATATAATACGTTCAAAAACTGACATTTTTGTTCTTTAATGAATTTTGCCTTATTTTTTCATATTCTTGGAGACTTGTATGTCGCAGAGGCATGCCTTTTAAAACTTGTGAGTTCGATTCAATTATCTAAAAATAAAATTACAAAATTGAATTAAAGCTAGATACAATTATTATTATTTTAATGATTTATTATAATATGTAAAATATATATGTTAGTTAATAAATAATATTAAGTACTAACCTTTACTATAATATAATCGCCAGGTTTAATGTCTTGATTAAACGATGATTCTTCAATTGGTAAATTGGTATTTGGAATAATTACTTTTATATTTCCATCCGTTCGTCCGCATAGTTGAGTTGGACCTCTACGACTTTCCTAATTTTAACACATTTATAAATATAGTTTTTATAAATATGTAAAGTATAAAATTAAAAGTACTTGATACTTGTTTCTATAATAAATAGTTATTATTTTCTCATCTATCAACATTTTTTATAAAAACAGAATCAAAACATATTTAAGATTTAATAAGAAAAAAACAATAAATTTGGTTAAAATATTGTGTACAATATATCTCCAAAGTTTAATCAATTTTTTATTTGTGATGTAAATGTTTTTTTTTCTATTTTAGTCAGGAATATAAAAAAAATTATATTTTGCTCAAAGCTAGGTTAGAACTGTTACCTACCAAAAAAAATTGTAATTTATTTAAAAATATTATTGAGTTTTATAAATTATTAAAGATAATATTTATAAATTTATGATTAATTTTATCTATGGCCACTAGCCAGTAATTAAAACTACAACAATATTAACTTACACCTTCAATCAAAATAAGCTGTTCAGTATCAACAAATTGTCTGTTTAAAATTTCGGCATCTCTTCTAAATACACTAAACATTTTTTTTACTCTTTCTACTTTTATTTCATTTGGAACATCATCTTTATAACGACGATATGCTGTTGTTTTCTGCAAAATATTTAAAAAATTGATATGTTTAGAGTATTAATTTATACAACATTTATATATAACTACCACACAGTCTTGAATATAACACTTAGTATATTAAATTGGGATTCAAAATTATAAAACTATTATAAACTATTTATAATTTTATAAAATATTAAGTAATTATTAAATAAAAGACTTTGTGGTACCTTTTTATCTATACAAACTATTAAAAGTTATAACTTAAATTATTATTTGATTTTATTCTATATTTAATATAGAATTTTATAATAGTTACAACAATTTTTAATCTAATGTAATGATAAAGTACTTTGAGAACTGATATTTTCAACATTGCCAGAAAGTATATAAAATAATGACAAAGTAAATCTTTTTGTTAGCAGCTAAGTCATTTCTTAATTTTTCTGGGTTTTTTATATGTCTAATAATTTTTGATACTTTAGCTTAGCCTAATATATATTTTATATAATTTAATATTATAAATGTATTTACAAATAAATATACATCATACTTCTCTCATACTGTAAGCAAATAAGAATGCATTATGATATTTTACAGTTTCCATCAAGCTAATAGTATCTTCAAATTGATCATCAGTTTCACCACAAAACCCAGCTATGAAATCACTAGAATATGTTACACCAGGTAATCGATCTCTTATATGTTGAGCTAAGGTTAAATATGATTCACGAGTGTAACCTCTTCTCATTTTCTCTAAAACTTCTGTGTTTCCACATTGAGCAGGTAAATGTAAATTTTTACATACATTAGGTTTCTCCAAAATAACATCCAAAACCTGAATGATAAAAATAAAACATGAAATGATTCATTAAATACTAATGATTAAATTAAGTATTAACTTCATCAGGAAAATCTTTTGGATGTGGTGAAGTAAATCTTATTCGCATTTCCGGATCAATGTCAGATACTCTACTCAATAGTTCAGCAAATCGAACACCGCCTTTCTTCTCTTTGTAAACAGTTTTAAATCCTGATGCTAATGTATTATTTGAAGGTATAAAATATGAAGATGTACTCAAATCTCGATAGCTATTTACATTTTGACCTAATATTAACAATAAATGGGTGATATTATGATGATATATTCATACATTAATTAACATTTACCTAATAAAGTTACTTCTTTGAATCCTTTTTCTGATAAATATTTGATTTCATCTAATATAGATTCAACAGGCCTAGAGCGTTCACGGCCTCTGGTAAAAGGAACAATGCAATAAGTGCACATGTTATCACAACCTCGCATTATAGATCTGGGGATAAAAAATTTTAATATATTAACTAATATTTTTTTAGTAAAAAAAAAAATAAAGAATAATAATATTCATATAAAAACCACTAAAAAATATATTTTGGAGTTATTATATTTATTTAGATAATTGGACTAATCTCGACTGTAGTAAAAACAATTCATATATTAATGCAAATATATTTATTCCTCACAATAAAACACATAGGTATATCATATTTACATAATTAGTAAACCTACATTTTTTTGTTAAAAAAAAATTATTAACTTACACAAATGCAGTAACATTGTCTTCATTTAACTTAACTGGTTTTATTTCAGCATAAGTTTCATCAAATGATAGTAAAACATTAATTGCTTTTTGTCCAGCTTCAGTTTTTGCTAAAAGTCTTGGTAAGTCCCTGTAACTATCAGGACCAGCTACAAGATCTACAGCTCCCCTTGTATCATTCACTAGTTTTTCTTTTAATCGTTCTGCCATACATCCTAAAATATGAACAACAGTGATTCAAGTTTTATGAAAATAAGCAATGGACATTTTTTTTTTTTAATATAAATTAAGTTTTACCTAAAATTCCAACTTTTAATGGGTCCAATTTACCTCTCCACCGTTTAACTGACCGTAATTGTTTAATACGTGTCCATATTTTATTTTCAGCACCGTCACGAATAGCACATGTTACAAGTAAAACTACGTCTGCTTCATTAACACTGTTTGTTTTAATATAACCTTCGTTTTGTAATATAGACCATACAATTTCGGCATCATTAACATTCATTTGACAACCATATACTTCAATATATACTTAAAAAAAAAACAAACCATGGAATTTAATAAAAGAAAACTAATATGATATTTTGAATTTCAAACAAAAAGATTTGTTTTTTAATTGTTTACCTTTTCTGTTTTGTCCAAAATCGACCATATCATCCACATATGGAATTTTATCTTCATTATTTACAAGTTCAATTTGTTCTTGAGGTAAATCTTTTGCAATGAAATCTTTTAAACTGGGTCCATTAAATTTATATTCATTTTTTTTTTTTATAGTTGCATTACAATATTTCACATTATTTGTTGTGTGTAATAATACGATACTTTTATGTTTCGAAATCAATCTGCAGTATCGATGAGCCACATTGATTTTTTTCAAAATCATTATAGCTATACATTCACAAGAAAGAAAATATAATATAAATTAATTTTCTATATTTTCTATTTTTTGACGTTTTTCAAAGTCAGCTTGTCGTTTTAAAATAAATATTCTATCATATTATCACAATATCACTTTTCTTTATCACAGAATTGATAACTCACATTTGTATAATGTGTTGATTATTATGTATTTTTTATATTTTCTTTTCAAATATTTTTATATTCAATGTATTTAAATTAAAATATATTATAATGATAAAATTAGAGATAAAATGATTAATGAAGAATGACA
This sequence comes from Aphis craccivora, assembly GCA_009835225.1. Taxonomy (NCBI): domain Eukaryota; kingdom Metazoa; phylum Arthropoda; class Insecta; order Hemiptera; family Aphididae; genus Aphis; species Aphis craccivora. The sequence continues at coordinate 105,664 of VUJU01000373.1, forward strand.
TGTATATATATTTATATAACATCATCAATTATTTCGAAATACCTGCATTTAATTTAATTCGTGTGGTAACTTTTAGTCGTAGATTTGTTGAAATTTTTTTTTAAAACACTAAAATGCTTAAAGTTAACTTTAAATATAATATTATTGTTCGTTAGTGAATCTGTAATGCCCTGGCACTAAGGAAACTTTATTTTTCTCTGTAGTATGCAGTTGTACCTATCACATTCCTGTAATTCTATTTGAAATGCATCATGTACCATGTACTTATTTTTCAATAATTTGTAAATCAAAATTAATTATTTTTTTATAAATATAATACTATAGTGATTTATTATTTCAAATAATTAAACATATTACTTTCGTCGGCTCGATTTACACATACTTAGGTTTGAATTGCATTGAAAAATAATAGATGCAATGGAAAATAATCCTTGTGGCTTGGCATTGCTGCAAATAGTGTCTAGAGGAAATGCTATTATTGCTGAAATATTACGGCTTAAAGATTACATACCTCCAGTCTATAGGTAAAATGAATTAATTTAATATCATGATTACCTACCTATAAAATATTATAAAATATTCATAATATTTTCAGGAACTAAAAATCTTATACCTGTAGCCCAAATTATTAAAGCCATTTTATTATTGTTATTATAAAGGATTCTGTTTTTAGAATTTTTATACATTGACAGTTGGTTTAATTCTTAAACACTTTTCTGATAGTTACACAATATAATTATGGATAAATTTATTATAATAATAACAATCCAATAATAAAATTAACTACAAAAAAAAAATTAAATCTCAATGGTTTGATTTTAGCAAAAATTATTTAATTAAAATTTCTGGTTTTAGATTAAACAGCAAGCAAGATTTACAAAAATATGGACAAATAATATTAGATTTTTCATACTTTAATAATTCAAATGAAATTGAAAAAAGAATTGAGTCTAATCCAGTAATAAATAATGAATTTATATATATTATTATCTATAGACATTTGAAAAACACCTATACCTAAATTTATTTTTATGTTTTAGGCCTTAAAAGATTTAAATGAAGAATTGAAAGAAAATAATTTGGAAATTATTAACCAATTCTATTTTTTATTTGAAAATGTTTATAAATACATACGTGATTTAAATGAATATCTCGATGAAGTTGAGGAAGGGTCATATATTCAACATACTATTGAAACCATGTTCCTTACTGTTGAAGGAAAACAACTATTGGTAATTATATCTTGTAAAAAATATTGTACATTTAGTTGAATTTAGCCTATACATTTTATAAACATTTTACTCATATTATTTCAGTGTGAATCGTTGTATTTGTATGGTGTCATTTTATTATTTATTGACATTTACATAGAAGGAATGATTAGAGAGAGACTATTGGTAGCGTATCATCGTTACAATGCACAAGACTATAATAGTGAAAATCCAATTGATGATATTTGTAAATTATTACGTTCTACAACACAAAACTCAGCTAAATCTATATCATCATATCCAGAAAATTATTTCAAGTAACTAATATTATATTTTAAAACTATAATATATAGTATAGTAATATAATATATAAAATATTCTTAATTTAACTAATGAAATTGTTAAATTAGGACAATGATTCTCAATTTTTTTAAGATCACAACCCAAATTTCTCCCAAAATCTATCGTGACATACATTGTTTAGAATTTATATAATTAAAAAAAAAAAAAATGTTACGACCGACAGTTAGAAACGCTTAATTAAAATATTAATAGGATATATGTGGTTAATAGAGCTAATTTTGGACTAAACAGAGAAATAATTTTAAAACTAAAATAAATTAAATGTTTGATTTACTAATTTAATTTTAGACGAGTACCAGTTAATAAAAATTTAATTAATTTATCTATTGGAAGATTAAGATCAGATGATATTTACAACCAATTATCATCATATCCAAATCCAGATCATAGAAGTATTGCACTTGCTGGTCAAGCTGCAATGTTGTTTGTGTGTTTGTTTTTCAAACCTAAAATATTACATGAGGAGTCTGCTATTATGAGAGAAATAGTTGATAAATTTTTTCCAGATAATTGGGTAATTATTTATTTGAGCTTATATCAGAATTTTAAAAAAGTAATGAAAAATCCCATACATTTTGTTTAAGGTTGTTAATGTCTACATGGGTGTAACAATAAATATAATTGATGCATGGGAAGCTTTTAAAGCAGCTAAAGCCGCTGTGAATAACACAATTCAACCGGCAGAATTAAATCGTTTGGCAAGTTCACGTTCTGTGAATCTTCAGGTAATAGTGTTGATATTATAAATTTATAAATGTACTAATTTAGTATAGGTATTATGATATCTACATTACATGAATATAATTTGTTGAAGTAGAAAAGATAATATTAAATATGGACTGACTAGAGATGATAGAATAAGAAATAAATTCATTTGAAATATTTTAGAAATTGCACCAATTGTAGAAAAAAGATAATAGTTTGAGATTATGAGGTCATGTTAATGTAGAAGGAAAACCGAAAAAGATATGGATAGATAGAATAGAAATATTCATTAAAATAACTGGTGTGACTAAAGAAGTAATAAAGACAGTGCCCTATGAATGTGTAAGACTACAGAACGCTACTGGGGATGACCAAAACAATTTGTCCAAATAGTATGTGGTCACTAGAAAGCGTTCTGATGCACAAAAGAGTTGCATTCTCTTATTGAACATAGTATAGATGGCTACTCCATATAGTTGGGGGCGAAAAGTGAAAAGAAAGAAAAATATTTAAATTAAACATGTAAAAGTTAAAAATATTTAAGTTGAAATAACACATTTAAAAAAGTTGTAGGTCAAAAATGATAATAACTTTTTTGTATACATGTATCAAATAAAAAATTTGGTCACATTTTATGTCATTGAGTGTCATTTAATTTGATTTTTTTTCCATTTAAACTTTAAAAATTCTTACAAACGATCTTATTACAATCTTTGGATAGTTGCATATTATGTAAATAGGTTTTGGGAGTTTAATTTACTGTTACTTTGTTAATTTTGTTTACATTATGAATAATAATGATAAAATTTGTTTATTATTTAGAAAATAATAATTGAAATAAAAAAAATACTTGGAAATTCTAATATTGAAAAAAAAATATTAGATAACATTAACTCTGTTATGAATCTTTGTCGGAGTTGTAATGTTCTGTTAAGATGGTATTTATTACATACTTCAACGACTCATTTACGTAAGTATAAACTATATAAAAAGATATAATTTAAAATACTATTATGATTTAAAACTTTTTTTAATAATTCAGTTTCAGAAAACACCAAAAAAAGTAAACTAATCTGTGATCAAATTTATAATCAGAGCTTGTATAATGATGGTCTAATTTTTGATTTATTAATAACTACTGCAGAATTTGAATTAAAAATAAAAGACACTTTTAAAAGTGTAAGTATTACTATTGAATTTAAAAATTAGCTTATCAAATATTGTTTGTAAAATAGTAATTTTATTTATTCTAGTTTATGAAATTAAAATTCAAATCCATTAATTTAGAAAACATTCCAAGCCTATTTCATTAAAATATGTCATAAGTGCCTCTTGAGCTGTACTAAATCTTATTCAGTGTGAAAACTCATATATTATGTGAATTACCAATGTTAAATTTTCTCATAAAATGAAACAACCACTAACCCACTGAAATGTATTTTCTCACATTCTTCAAAAATATATACTACCAACTCAGGATTTAAAAAAATAAAAATAAATAAATGGGTCAAGTATTGTCACAATAATAAAGATATAATTTGCGTAGTAGACTAATCAGGACTTTATTTAGGAGAGTAAGGCTATAGGGTTCTGTTGCCTCGTGGCGGCTGATTATGTGAGAGCAGATAATTTATTAATATATACCTAAAAAAAAACATTAAATTTGTATTTGGTATATTGAAGTATTTTTTTTTTTACCCCAAGATAACATATTCCTAAATATGGTTCAGAAGCTAATTTATTTAAAAAAAAAAAAGTTTTAAGTACTATAATCTTGGTATTTGTGTTTTGATTTCATTTTTCATTTAGTTATTGGATGAAAAAGAAGCTAGATGGCTTAAGCGGAAAGATGACTGTGTTGAACGAATGAATGAATTATCAGAAATCTTTTCAGGTCTAACTACTATGTCACGTGTAAAAAAAAATGGTAATAACATATTATACTATATTTATAGAAGTTTGTGTTGGTTTGTTTAAAATATTATTATTACTTACAACATTTTTAAAAGAAAATTTACAGATTTGGTTTATTAATATTGGGAAACAGATTGAAAAAATTTCTATGGAAGATGAACTTGTTACTAGTAGAAAAATCACTCAAATTATCAAAGCTTTAGATGAGGTTCAAGGTATTGTTTTCATACAAAATACTTAATTTGCTATGTGTTTTTATCTACATTTTGTTATTAGAGTTTCACCAACTTGCCAATAATTATCAAGTAAGTCAAACGATTAAAGATACACACACTTATCTTCGTGAAATGATGAAAACCATAAGTGTCAAGGATAATGTTCTCATAGATCTTCAAATCATTGGAGATTTTAGTTATGCTTGGTATCATATTGATAGATTCACTAGTCTGATGCAAAATACAATAAAAGAAGAACCTTCATTTGTGATCAAACTTCGAGCAACATTTTTAAAGGTATTAATTATAAATATATTAAGTCAATATTGTAGTATCAAAATAAAAATTATCAAAAACTTAAGATTATTGGCTGATGTTAACTGAGTAAATTTTAAGCATGTACCTAACTTTTTACTGGTTAAGTGTAAACCATATGCTAATTTATTTTTTTTAATTAAATATTATCTTCCAAATTCTTGGAAAGTGTATGATTTATATTAATAGATTGCTAATTTCTTATATTTTTAATTTTTACTTTACTTTAAATGAAATTTGTATAGTACCTATGTATTGTGTGTAATAATTTTAAATTTTAATGAGTTAATGTTGTTCGTATTTTTTAGTTGGTGTCATGTATGGAAGTACCTCTTATACGTATTAATCAGTCTGGTAGTGAAAACTTAATGTCGGTTAGTAAATATTATTCAAATGAGTTAATAGAATACATACGTAAAGTACTGCATATAATACCTAAGACTATGTTTAAATATATGACTAAAATAGCTACTCTACAAACAGATGTTATTAAAGAAATACCCACTAGATTAGAGAAGGATAAACTTAATGATTATGCACAACTAGATGAAAGACTTGAGGTAAAACAAAAAAAAATTAGTTGTTAAAAAGATAATTGTGTATAAATGTATTATTAAAAATATTTGTAGGTAGCCAAGTTGACTTATGCTGTGTCTGTGCTGACAGAAGGTGTATTATGTATGAAAAGTACTCTTGTTGGTGTTGTAGAAATTGATCCCAAACAACTTCTTGAAGATGGAATTCGGAAAGAGTTAGTGCAACATATTGCAGTAGCGCTCCACAATGGTCTTATATTCAACCCTAAAGCAAAAGTAAATTTTTTTAAATGCCAAAATTACTGTAACTTATCAAATCATTGTTTCAGACTAGTGAGTTATTACCTAAACTTGATGCACTTAGTAAAACAATGTCTGGTTATCGTCGTTCATTTGAGTATATACAAGATTACATTGGAATATACGGTTTAAAAATATGGCAAGAAGAATTAAGTAGAATCATAGGTTATAATGTTGAAATGGAATGTAATAGCTTTATGCGGGCAAAAATATTAGATTGGCAAAGCGTTTACCAGAATAAGGTTATACCAGTTCCATCATTTGAGCCATGCGATGGTCAATCTATGACATTTATTGGCCGCCTTGCTAGAGAATTGATTCGCATTACTGATCCCAAGTAAATGATTTATCATAGTAAAATTATTTGGATTCTATAAAGTTAGTTAATTATTATGAAACAGATAAAAGAAGTAGGTAACTGTTCTTCTGTACAGTGTCGAGTATGTTTTGTCTAATAATATTAATTCAATTATAATCATTTTTTACAAAAAACAATTCTTTGGTCTGTTTCTGTCTATATTACTAAGTATATTTTATGTAATGCTTTTATAATGTTATTAAATTAATTATTTTACCATTAGTAATATGGTAGGTTGAATACATTTTTGCAAAAAAACATAGTATTGCATAGTTAAAAATATGTAATAGCATTCAATAGTTTCAATTACTTTTGAATAATAATTTTAAATTACAAAAAAATAAATAAAATTGTTATTCTTTGTTTAAATATTTAACTAGGTATATAAAAATTTAAACTCAGAATTCTATAAAAAAAAAAATATAACATTTTTTTGGTTTTTTAATTACAGTAAGAACTAGTAAGTTAAAATTTACACAAAATTCTTTAAAAACACAAATATTTTCTAACTACAAGTATTTTGTAGTGAAAAATATACAAAATTATTGATTTGTATAGCTAAGATATGAAAAATTAACAATTGTTCCTCATTAATAGTTTATACTAAAACTAAAAATTAATAAGTATAATAACACAATAACTATAATGTTTTTGGAAAAAAAAAATAATAAATATACTGTAATACTAAAAGTAAAATAAACATTTTTTTATTATCTAATTGTTATTATGTTGTATATAGGGTAGCTGTTTATAAAGAGCAAACTACAGCATGGTATGATTATAAGACAAATGAGGAGATTATTAATATAAGATTTTATTCAAATATAATTAGCTCAATAAACGTTTGTGGACTTACTGGCTTAGATAAACTCATTGGATTTATGATAGTTTCTGAACTTAAGGTTGGTGATAAATACAATGCTTATTTTTATTCGTTTATTCTTATTAATTCGTATCTTGTTATTGTTTTTAGTTAAATAAAATTTAAGTTAAGTTAATAAATTATTATTTTGTAAACATTTTAGAAACTGTTGGATTATTTACAAACAAACATAATTAAAGATAGAGAGTGTTTACAAATTCTTGGTACAATATCAAAAGAATTGACTTCAAATGACAATATTATAAGTAAGATGTAGAAATAATAAAATAATTAACATACATATATTTTATTTAAAAACTATATTTAACATTTTTTATCAATTTACTTTTAAAAAGTATAGTAATATGTATGTTACACTATTATAATGACTATTGACTTGAAATATTAATGTATTTGAAAATGGTGTAATATTAAAGATAAAACACTAGAAAAAAATTCAATCAAACAGAATTGTTTATTATTTGAATTAAAAAGTTAATGCTAACTTGATAGAAAAATTTTATTTTTATTCTTGATTGTTAGTTTAAATTTATTTATTTTTAGATAATCCAATTAAAACATATCAAAAATACTGCTCAAAATTTCAAAAAGTACTACCCGCTATTTTGGATTCTATCACTAGAATTGGACAGCTTCAGATTATACGCAAGCAAATATTTTTTGAGCTTGAAGTCTCATGTAAATTAAATGCTGGAAATTTATTTGATTGCTTAGACGCAATGAACAAGTAATGCTATTGTTTGTTTTTATATTCATTAATTACAATGTATATTTAACAAAACTTAAGCTTTAACTATAATACATCAGTTTATTACAAAAATGAGCTTCTTTAAAATATATGTTTATAACTAAAAAGTAATAAATCTTAAGAAGAGAACATACCTGCATTTATGAAAGTCAGTAGAAAGTATTATTTTTTTCTTTGAAACAGCGAACAGCATGTATTTTAAAGTTATAGAGTTTATATATTTCTTTGATATTTCCTAAACAATATTCTTACATATAATTTTGATGATAGCTCAATTCATTATAATATCAAGATATTTGTATTTGCTTTAGTTTTTATTAATAAATAATTACACACAATAAACAATAATATTGATTTTTTTTTAATGGTATGTAAAAGTAAAATTGGTATACCTATACAAAGGTAATTAATAGCTATAAAAATTAAATTTACTGTAACTTAAGACTTACTATACAAAAATGAAATAACTTGCTCAACTTTGATTAAACGTATATAAGCAAAACTAATATTGATTATAAAATGTTATTTTGTTTTAGAGCTGTATTAAATGAAGTAAAAGCGCATTTTAGAGATCCAGAAAACAAACCATATCCAGCTGATGACAACCCATTATTGCCGGAATTAAGTAAAATGTTGGATTGGGCAGGAATTGGAAATCCATATTCAAAAATTTATATAACCACAAATGCTACTCAATACACATCTTTAATTGCATTTATATTAACTATTTCACAATTCTCAAAACTGCAATACATAGAAAATTTAGGTTGGATAAATTTAAAATATTAACTTAGACCTATTACCTTTAATTTATTACTATTAATTAACATAATTTCATTGAAGCTTTATTGATGTGGAAAAAAATTGGAGATCCTGTTGATGGTGCTCCATTATACATAGGTGTGCAGACATTCCTAAAACAATTTCATCCAGACATAACTACACAATATTTAGAATATTTAGCTCAATATATCAAATCTATCATAAACCACTGCACCAAGTATGTATTTAAAACCACTTTGTATCTAAAATCCTTGGTTTTATTTACATTTTTAAGTATTTATTTTTAGCTTTATGTAGCTAAAATAGTTTTAAAATGCCTTTACTATACATACTTATATTTGTATGTTGACATGCATTATTGCATTAGAATATTGCGTTCAAATGGCAGGTCACACAAAAATATATTTATTTAATTAATTCATAATATGATAAGTGATTGTACCTGTATGAAACTCGGCATTAAATGTTAGCAGTCCTTTCTAATTTTTCCCATTCACACACAATTCCTAACATGACACTATAGTCAGTTAAATAACCT